>JAAIXJ010000408.1:60168-235043 GCA_013403705.1 Heliconius hermathena | reverse complement strand
ATTATTAATTAATTTTATTAAAAGTTAATATTCACTACATTACTATTTATTTAATGATATAGATAACCATACTAAAACAATTATAAAAATTTTTAGGGTTCTGCACCTCAAAAGGAATAAGACGGGTCGCTTATAGGATCACTCTTTTCTCCGTCTGTCCGTCTGTCAAGACCATTTTACTTGAGATCGCGTTGAGGTATCAAGCTGAAATTAATATCAGATGTTCAGGTTTACAATTCTTTAGAGTACAACTCAGTCAAAAGACACGAGCATTTATGTATGGTTTTTGCTTTATTTTGTATGAAAATCGTAGCGTAATCGAAGCCTATAGTGTACTTCTCGTAAACTAACCTACCTACTAAACCTACAGTTATAAAATTTAGGACGAAGTAAGATTTTGCATTATAAATAAAGGAATAAACCGAAAAGATATATTATAGATAAAATAAATAAATCAGCTTCACGCTGTATCCCGCACACATCATGATAGGCAGACGGAACCTAGTGTTAAGACAATCCGTACCCCATTTTCCGCTGAATTTGGTAGGTATTGCGTGTTGAGTGGCGGAACTTAACTCCGCTCTTTGTCTCGACACCAGAGCGAAGAAATGGAATTATAAATTTATATAAATATTTTTATACGCTTGTTACAACTTATTTATGTTGTTAGTTCGAGTCCCGCTACGTTCAAATTTTTATACGTTTTCTAAATAAGTATTTTTCTTTCCTAAGTGTGGAATAACACTAAAAATGTTTAAAAAAAATTATATAAATATTTCGTTTCCTCGAGTGGGGATCGAACCCACAACCGTCGCGTTACAGTCACACCCTTGTGCCCCTGGACCACGACGGCCTCTAGATATATAGATATTTTATAGAAAAAAAGTCATTTCAAACTTATATTTGTGCATATGCTCGCCAATTTAAGTTTGTTAATTTTATTTACCACAACATCAAAACCTATAAGATATTTCCCAATCACAATTCTGAAATTCATACATTTCCATTCATAGATTCCAGAACCCTTGGTGGGCGAGTCCAACTCGCGCTTGGCCGGTTTTTTCTTAAATACACTTAAACCAACATTCATACGAATTTCGAGCGGGCATAGCCGCACGGGAGCCGCTAGTACTATAATATAATCAATAATTATTATATTAAAATAAACATTTAATAAAGGCTTTCAGCATACCCATTACACGATACAAGTTGTAAATTTACATCGACAATGACCAATAAAATTTAATTTTACTATTTAGCTTTGCACTAAATACTTATATGTAAATAAATATAAGTTGTGAATTAATTTATATTATGTCAAGAGGCAATTGCAGCGTTGTGGTAATAATAATAAGGTTCTGTTAATTTAAAATGGAGTTCGATTTCCACTTGATGGAATGATAATAAAGCAGCATCACGTTTTTTTTTCGCTTAATATCGCTACTCAATACAAGGATCAAGGGAATGAAGTGTTTTAATAATAAGTTTCTGGGTTCCCTCTTCCTACTCTGCTATGTGCGGGATATACAGTGACTCTAAAATAAAACAAGCATAGCTAGTGTCTAGATACTCCCATTCTCCACTCTCCACTCAATTTTCGAGATATTCCGCGTTTTCAAAATTCTATTAAATATGATATGAGGCCAGTCGTAGCGCAGCGGCACGAAGTGTGACTGTAAAACCGACTGGTTGTGGGTTCGATCCCCACTCGAGGAGACGAAATATTTACTTAAATTTATATTTCCATTTCTTCGCTCTGGTGTCGAGGCTAAGCGCGGCGTTGAGTTCTGCCACTCAACACGCAATGCCTCCAGAATTCGGCAGAAAGTGGGGAACGGAGTGTCTTAACACTAGGTTCCCGCTGCCTACCCTGCTGCGTGCGGGATACAGCGTGAAGCTGATTTATTTATTTAATTTTTATTAAATATGATGGAATGATGATGAAATCTTTTAAATATGATGGAATGATTGTTTTGTTTCTAAATTAATTTCTTTTTCCCGGTCTTTTTAGACAAACTGCGGTGTTTAGCTCCGCTTCATCAGCATACCGTATTTCTAAAGCTAGGTAAACAATGGAAAACAGGATTTAAAAAACGATAATTATCCAAATGACATACAAAATCGCAACACAACCTAATAATTACAAAGCTGTAGGTACTTTAATCTAAATTAAGTTAATTAATGACTGTGTTACCCCACACATGCTAAATAATACTTTCGTACTGTTTTCAATTAAACACCCAATAAGTCAGTTTCCACGTGAACGTATTACGGCGGGCCAAGATTAATGCTTCTCTACGGTTTACGACATTAAAGGTAAATTACCTAATAAAATAACTTCGTACTTTATTGGGTGATTTGATATTTTTTTATTGTCATTTTTTTATTGGTTCGAACCCACAACCGCTCGATTTTACAGTCACACTTCGTGCCGCTGCGCCACGACTGCCCTCTTTGCCTTCCATTTTTAATTCGATCCCCACTCGAGGAGATGAAATATTTACTTAAATTTATATTTCCATTTCTTCGCTCTGGTGTCGAGGCAAAGCGCGGCGTTGAGTTCTGCCACTCAACACGCAATGCCTCCAGAATTCGAAAGAAAGTGGGAAACGCAGTGTCTTAACATTAGGTTCCCTCTGCCTATCCTGCTATGTGCGGGATACAGCGTGAAGCTGATTTGATTTTTAAGAATCTTTAAGATATTTTGTTATCTAGTGGAATTAATATTTCATCTTCGTGTAACAAGCGCAGAGAAAGGATCGTGTTACTTTCATAATCAAATTATAAGGTTGAGACGATAATCATTTCAGCAAACGTTAATTGATAACATTGTTAGCAAAAGCATTATGTATTCATTACAAATAGCACTTTTTTTACCTACACGCTGTATCCCGCACATAGCAGGGGAGGGAATCTAGGAACCTAGTGTTAAGACGCGCCGGTTCCCATATTTTGCCAAATTCTGAAGGTATTGCGTGTTGAATGGCGAAACTCAACGCCGCGCTTTGTCTCAACGCCGGAGCGAAGAAATGAAAATATTAAAAATGTCATTACCTCGAGTGGAAATCAAACTCACAATCTGTCGTTCTTATAGTCACACGCCTTTGCCCCTACGCCATGACTGGCCTCTATTAAAATAGCCTTGATAAAATATATATATAGTTTTTTTTTAATATTTAACTTAACTAAAGAAAAGTTGAGAAATTCTGGATCAAAGGGCCAATTATAGTACACTTTATCAGCAAATCCAATTACTACAACAAACAATATCTAATGGCTTAGCTACTCTATGAAATAGTGGTAAATTGGATGAAATAAATTTTAGCACACGAGAAACCCTATTATTTTACCGAACTCTTATTAATTGTACGTAGAAATAACACAAGACTAAGTTCGATTGTCTTTGATAAATAACCTAATCCGTAGACGCCTCTAAGTTGTGGATTGATTTTAGTATAAAGAAAGCCAGATTTTGTCAGTTTATTTGGAACGAGGACAAGAGGTATAACTGAAGAAATGGTATATTTTGAACTTTATGTTACACTAGCGACCTGTCCCCCGTTTAGATTAAGCCGATTATTTACTTAATATACTGAATTACGTTTTTGTTTTATTATATAATGTATGTTTCCAACACACTTATATTAATATTTCTAGTGGGAAAATTATTAAAATGTTAAGGATATTCAATGGCTTTGAATAAAAAAAAACAACTTATCTATACCATATATAATAAAATCATCGGTAACTCATCAGTGTTTTTACATGGAAGATATATTAGAAAAAGTATGGTCGGTCAGTGCGTTTGTTCACGATAATCTCAGAAACGGCTTCACCAATATAGAACAATATTAAGTGCATAATTTGGAGTTTTGTGTTTTGGCAGACTTCCCTTAACATTTAGTATTTATTTTATTTCAATGAATTCATAAATAAAAAAATATCTTTCATTTTTGTAATTTTATTTATATTGGATGCTCAATGCTGTAGGTTAATGCTACAGCTTTTCTAAATAAATCGAAATCTATTTATATGAAATATATTTTTCAACATTCGTCACTTAAAATTTTAAGCCACAAGCATCATTTTTAATCAGTCAAATTATCTGCGAAAATACTTAAATTAATGAAAAAAATATTATATCTTAGGCCACTTTGGTCGACATTTCGAAATATGCCGAAGCTACCCAGCTCTGAAAGATACGCTTAAGGTTATTTATTGTTACTCCGATGAAAGATGTATCTGAAACGTTCATCAAATCAATTTAAGGCATCCAAAAGATTCGTTTTGGTTCAAATTTGATTCTTTTTGTACCTATTACAAACTGGAAAAAGGACAATAATAAAAAAGCAGCGTTCTTTTTCTTTCAACATAGTAGCATTCCTGCTAGAGAGGGAACCTAAGTGTTAAGACACTCCGTTCCCCCTTTGTGCTCAAAATTTTGAGACATTTCGTTTTAAATTACGAAACCGAACGCTACGCTTTGTTTCGTTACCATTGCAAGGAAATGAAAATAATACATTCTCCCGAGCGACAATAGGATGCACAACTGTCGCGTTTCCAGCCAGATGCTGTTCATGTACATGTTGTGGCATCCCACTGAGCCACGTTCTCCATAATATCTATTTATTAAGTATTTACAGATATTTGTAAATTTTATTTTAAATACTTATTTATACCATCGTGGTGCAATGAGACAGCATCTAATGGCTCTCCACTGTTTTAATTTATTTTCACTTTCCCTCTTTGGTAGACGAAGCGCGGGGTTCAGTTCCGCTACATAACATGTGATGTCTCGAAAAGTCAGCGGAAAATTGGGAACAGTGTTTCTTAACACTAGGTCCCTCTGCTTACCCTGCTATGTGGAAAAAAGCGTAAAAATAATAACTTTTTAAGACTTATTCTCTAAGATTAAACTTTATATTTTCAGATCACAATACTATAAATTATCGTCTATCCGAATGCCTTAAACGCTATCAAAATGGGAACGAGTTTTAGCAGTGGTAACAGTAGGAGATGGTCGAGGAAGGAAGCTCCCAACCCTGAATCATCAAGGATACTCTTCCTGCTGTACCTCATTCATAGAACATGGAACGTTGTTGTGGAACATATGGATACCAAGAGTGCGAGGTATTTTTTTTGTTTTTCTATTTATTCCCGTCTAGCATGAAACATGAAGAGAAATTCAGCCAAAATTTAAATTCTGTCAACTAGCTCACAGTGTGTTGATTGATGGAAGTCGATAAGACATAGCGCGGCAATGTGTTCCGCCACCCAATGGAACTCGAACGTAGGTTAATAGCTTGGGAACGTAATGGTTTCCACTAGGGATACCAGGTCCTTTTTACCTAAATCGCGACTTGTGGGAAAATTATAAATTATTAGTAAATAATGTTTCTGTTTTATTATTAGTACAGGCTAGGAAAGAAAAAAAAATAGTATACGACATTCGAATAAGTAGGAAAATGAAGAAATAGTTTTAATACCTATAAGCCGAGTCCTTGAGTGGAGACCGCAGTCGGCAAGCGTAGCGTAGGACGCCCTCCAACTCGATGGACCGACGACCTGAAGAAGGTTGCTGGCTTCGACTGGATGCGGAAGGCGGATCGGGAGCTCTGGCGCACCCTGGGGGAGGCCTATGTCCAGCAGTGGATAGGCTGATTTGAAGCCGTAATGGCACAGTGAGACACCGTTTGACTGTAAACGAGATGTTGGGGAGGAGTTGATCCCCACTCTGCTGAATGATTATATTAAATTCAATTTTTATTTTCCCTCTCTAAGTAACACACAATATCTAGAAAAAATAGAGGGAAAGTTGCGAATTTAACACTACCTTCCCTCTGCCTACCTTATATAAGGTTTTTTGCCTTATATAGAACAGAAAAATGTAACTAAATTTTTTTTTCTATGTACCCTCTTTCAGGTGGCGTCACTCACATCCGCCAAGCTCTGGAGTACGCCAGTTCGATTCCGTCAGCTTGGATTCCGGCTCCTGCTATTCTGCGTGTAGCTGTAGTTACTGCAGATTGAGGGACTGCGCCCAGGATTGTGTCAGGTAAGGAAACTAAATCAAATAAATTAATAAAATGACGTGGGAAAGTTGCTGAGTCTTATTCGACGTGATTATTTTATCTTTGTACGTGTCGAGAAAAAATTTCTACCTACCCGTAATACGCTATATGATTAATCGAAATGAAAAAGAAATGGAATATTTAATGTTCTCATTTCCTCTAGCCCATGCGCAGCGTTGAGTTCCGCCACTAAACAATGCCTTCAGAATTCGGCGGGAAAAAAAAGAAAAAATGATTTATCACTCTTATACATATATTAGGCCCTGGCTCTATCTGCATGATATTTCTATTTGAGAATCTTTTAATACGTAGACCGTATGTGTGTGCGTAATTCTAGAAAATAATTGAACATTTTTTTTTCTTTCCAGGTACGTGAAAAATTGAATATATGTAAATATCAGCTCAGAAACTTGCATCGGAGTACGAAATTACATATATTGAGAATTGATCAAAGTGGATATCGGTTTCAAGAGTATGGAACAGGCTGCTCTTGAAAATCTCGTTCAAATCAATTTAGCCATTTTTTATTAAAAATAAGTTCTTAAGTTATTGAAATTTTCAAAATTACAAATATCAAATTAAGAATATTCAAATGAGGCGCAGGGGCTTCAACTTTGCTATTGTAAACACAATGTTTCTGGGTTCGATTTCCAATTGGGGGAGTGAAATATTTTATATTTCCATTGTTCTCTCTCAGGTAAGACACTCCACTTTCCACTTTCCGCCGAACTCTCGAAGCATAACGTAATGAGTAACGAAACTAAACGCCGCGCTTTGCCTCAACATCAAGCCGAAGAAATGCATATATTACACAGTCTAAACGTGCCACGACTGGCCTGAAAAACAATTTTACATACAAAATTTTTCTTATTAATTTTACTTAATAAATGATTTTACCAAGAAACTGCATCATCCCATTAGGTTATTGGAGTAGCTTTAGCTGAACAATCGTGGAACGGTTGAGGCAGCTTTGTATGAAATATTAATAGAAGTGATTTATTAAAGCAAATATGAAGTCATATGAGATAATACTTTTGTGGAAATTGGAATAAATTGAATTTTTTTTTTGCTTCACGCTGTACACGCGCACGCACGCAGCAGGATAGGCAAGGGAAACCTAATGTTGAGGATACTCCGTTACCTATTTACTGGAGGCATTGCGTGTTGTCGAATGGCGTAACTCAACGCCGCGCTTGCTTGCCTCAACACCAGAGCCACCTGTCGTATTTACAATCACGCTTGTGCTCCTGCGTCACAAAAAACATTTTTTTGTGTGTCAATAAATAAATACCAAAATATAATAAGTAAAAGGATTGCTAATGCGATTGTTGTGAGTTCGATTCCCACTCAAAGCAACACGCTTACAAAGTACTTAGTCAGTTTTCTCTCCATAATATAAGCTTTATTTAAAAGTGAACATCGTAGATTAAAAATAATAAAAAAACCTCGTAAAAGGCCGCCGTGGCATGGTGGCACAAGAATGTAACTGTAACCACGAGGGTTGTGAGTTCGATATATTTTCATTTTATTTTTTTTATTAATATTTTTATTTTCCTGCTCTGGTAAAGAGGCAAAGTGCGGGTGAGTTCTGCCACTTAACCTGCAATATCTCGAGAATTCGGCGGAAGTGGGGAACAGTAATGCCTTAATGGAAATGAAATATCTTAACTAGGTTCACAGGTTCCCTAGTCCTCTTTGCTTATTCTGCTGTATGCAGGATTATACAGCAGGATACAGCATCATATATTTATTTATTATATTTATTTAAACATCGTTCAATAGCGTTTTAAACATAAGCAGGCACTTTTGAATATATTTTATTTGATAAATTTAAATTCTGTAGAATAATTAGGTACAATTGAATAAAATTTTAGTACAAATATCAGTAATGCATAAGGAAGATAGTATAACATCGTATTCGTAAGACAGCACGGCGTTTCGCCATTCAACATACAATGTCTCGAATATAAGCGGTGTCTAGACACTAGATTCTCTTTGCTTACATGCAATTTTAAACGCGGCGATTGTGGATTCATTTCCTACTCGGAAATAAGAAAAATGAAAGAACAAAACGGAGAACGAAATGTCCTAACACTAGGTTCCCAGGTTCCTTCTACCTACCCTGCTATGTGCGGGATAAAATAGCGTGCAAAAAAAAGAATATTTTTTTCTTTAAAGAACTTCCAGTTTCTAAGAGTGCAATAAGCTCTCAAACACAAGAAGCTCATTAAATTGCATTAGAACTAAAACGATCCTTTCAGAATACAAAGTCTTAAACGTCTTAGAGTAATGAGTCCGGTTAAAAGAGGAGATGTTTTTCAATCTTTTTAAAGTAGTTACTGTTGTTGTTTGTTAGTTTTATTGTTTATTTCTATGGAACTTAATTTGTTTTGAATGTATTTAAAGTTATTTCTGTAATCGTTAGATAATTTTATTATCTATTTATTTTTATCCGCTTTACTCTGTATCCTGCATATAAGAGAGTAGGCAGAGGGAATCTAGTGTTAAGATACTTCCTTGCCCTCCGCCGAATTTGACTGTTGACTGTTGAGTGATGGAACGCAACACCGCAATTTTTTTTGTAAGCAGAGCAAAGAAATGAAAATACTAATAAATAATAATTCATTTCACCGAGTGGAAATCGAACTTACCTACCTTCGCGTTTACACTCACTCGCTTGTGTCACTGCGCCACGACTGGTATCTGTCAAAGATATATAATTTTATTATCATTTATTTAACATATTTCTGCATCAACAATATATAATAAAAATTGTGTTTTAGTTATTATCACCGATCTTTACGATTATTATTTAGATTCCAAAACGCACCGTCCGTTACCGTTATTATCTAGAAAATGGAGAGAGCGGAAACTGGAGAGCGAAGGTAATACTACTAGGTTCCTCTGCCGAACCCTATGTTGTGCGGGATACAGCGTGATCTCTCGCAGGTAGCCCATATCATAAAAAAATTCTATAAAAACAAATATTGGTTAATGTGTAAATGATTTAAAAATATTCTCTTATTGATAACTTACTAAAATAAACATACTGCCATCTAGCGTATAAATGAACAACTTCGTTAAAACTTGAACTTGTTCATGAACTTGTTACGCAGTTCAAAAAATCGACAACAGATGACGCTTCTCATTAAAGTTCTAAATTTTCTTCCCTTCTGTGTTTTTAATACCAGCGTGAATTCATGTCTTCGATCGAAGTTTATTATTTGAAAGAATAATCTGAAATCATTTGAGGGAAAGCGTCCGTTTGTAACAGGTGTTGGTTCGATTCCCACTCGAGGCAATGATTATTTTATTACATTAAGCTATAAAACCTTCAATAAGTTAGTGTTTAAAAATAATAATTTAAACGATGTGACGAATAAAACGTGAAGGGGAGAGATCCTTTTATTATGTCAAAATATAAAGCTTATTTCTTTTTGTTAATTTCAATAATTAAGATTTTCTAAAAATTATGTATTTTCACGTAGATTTTTTTTCACTTTACACTTCGATGGACGACGACGGACAGATAAAAATATTAGAGTATTTTCATAAAAATATTACGTTTTGGTCAGAAATTTTGTATCTCTTTTTTACTAAGTATATAAAAAGTAAAAGTTTTATAAAATATATTATTATTATTATTATATAATATATGAAGCCAGTCGTAGCGCAAGGGGACAAGTGACTGTAAACACGACATGGTGTGGGTTCGATTCTTACTTAAGAAAATAAAAATTATTAATTTCCGCCACTCAACACGCACTGCTTCCAAAATCCGGAAAATAGGAAACGGAGTGCCTTAATAGGCTCCCTCTGCGTACCTGGCTATGTTCGGAATACAGGATGAAGCTTTTATTATTATAAACTTTAATTTAATACAAAAAAAATACATCGTTGTTTCCTTTTTTATTGTTACAGCGACCGAAGCTATCGGAGTAAAGAATTGCCCTAGAAATTTTGATTCAATATAAATAACTATTCTCCATATTGAAATTTCGGCGTTGAGTTCCGCCACTCAACACGCATGCCTCCAGAACTCGGCGGAAAATGGGGAACGGTATGTCTTAACACTAGGTTTCCTCTGCCTACCCTGCTGTGTGCGGGATACAGCGTGAAGCTGATAATATTGAAATTTGAACCCATCATACCACCCACCGATTCCAGTCAATACAACGCATACAAAAAGCAATTCTATCTCGCTACATGATTTCATAACACGCTTGAAAGACCAATTAATTCATACTACACTCCGAACAAATAGTATTGTTTTATACTGAGAAATCAATGTAGGAGATATTTCTAAGAAATATAGCAGGAAGTGTATGGTTGTATGAAAGTATAAATATGAGGCCAATGTGGGATAAATATGAGGCCAATGTCTAAAAACAGTTGTGGGTTCAATTCAGATTTGTGGGCGTTTCCTCGTTGTAGTGAAACGAAAGAGCGCGGCGTTGTGTTCTGCCACTCACCGTCTTTTTTTAAATTATCATCATAAGTATTGTAGACGATAAGTATTGAAGTATTGAGGCCAGTCGTAGCAGACCGGCACCAAGTGTGACTGCAAAATCGACTGGTTGTGGGTTCGATCCCCACTCGAGGAGATAAAATATTTACTTAAATTTATATTTCCATTTCTTCGCTCTGGTGTCGAGGTTAAGCGCGGCGTTGAGTTCTGCCACTCAACACGCAATGCCTCCAGAATTCGGCAGAAAGCGGGAAACGGAGTGTCTTAACACTAGGTTCCCTCTGCCTACCCTGCTGTATGCGGGATACAGCGTGAAGCTGTATTGAAGATTTCCGTTACTTTGCCATAGGTCCCATAATCAGAACCTATTTAAGAATTCTCGAAATCGTTTGGCGTGATATTGAGTTTCTCCTCCATTTGTCGCTCAACTCGAAGCTCGACTAAATTAAAATGGAACCACACGTGAAGCGTCAGCTTTCAAGTAAATTAAGTCGAAAGTTCTGAGATAACAAACATTAATAATAAAAAATACAGTCGAGCGGAGAACATCCTCCTCTTATAGAAATTGGTTAAAAAATTAGATTAATTGTTTAAGGTTCCTTTACTAAGTTTAAATACTATTCTATAGATAAGTGAACTCAATAATAGTTATTTTACATTTTTATAGGCTCTGATCATCTATACACTATATACACTTTCATCGAAAGGAATAGGTATGTTTAATTAGATACCAGTATCTTAATGTTTCCGGGACATTTCTAGGACCGGGAATGGAGTCAGAATTTTGATATTCAATCCGAGATTAAACTACCTAGAACTGTTACTTGATGTATTTTTATTATGAAAAGCTTTTAAATTACTTCAACTGGCCAACCTAAATGTAATTCCTTTTTAGAGTATCCCTTGGAGTCTTAAATATTAAACGTTGATTGAATAACACTAGTATTCATGAATTTTGAGACAGCAAAGTGACATTACTGTACACGGGACAACTTAAAAAATTCCAGGACAATCCCAGATTTCCCGGCCACGTGGTAGCCCTAGTTAAACTAGATGTATCAAAATAAGCATATAAATAGATGTATGAGTATAATAAGCACATATAGATACCAGTCGTGGTGCAGGGGCGCAAGTGTGTGACTTTATACTAGTTGTGGATTCGATCCCCACTCTAAGAAATTTAATATTTATTTAAATTGATATTTTATATTCTTCCTTCTGGTGTCGTGGCAAAGCGCAGCGTTGAGTTCCGCCACTCAATACACAATACCTCCAGAATTCAGCGTAAAATTTCAACCGGCGCGTCTTAACCCTCTGCCTACCCTGCTGTATGCGGGATACAGCGTGAAACTGACTAATTGATTTTATAATAAACACATAATTTTTAATAGATATAACTTTTAAATTCGACACACCAACCGTTTAATGGTCTCGAGTAAAGGAATTTTATTAATAGCAATTATACAGTAGGTACGGTACGCTAGATCAAATAATAAAAACTATAATTTTCTTACTATAGTTTTCTATACTCTTACTATAGTTTATAGTTATTTTATTTTTGGCGATAATAAAGCTTAGTCGTCAGAGCACTTAGACCAGGGGTTCCCAATCTTTTTTTGATCAGGGACCACTTTTATAGAATTCTTGATAGCAGGGACCACTTTGTAGGTATAATTAAAATAAATTAATAATTAAAGAAAAATTTTAATTTCAAAGTCAAAAGTTTAAAAAAAACTGACATTTTGTATGATGGGGTGTGTGAATTTATAAGTAAATATTAAAAATCAATGAATTTCAAAATATATTAAATTCAAATGTCAAAATATTTTATGTTTTACTGAAAAACAACTTGTAAAAACTGTAGGCAGACTTTGCTCAAACACCAAAATTTTAAATCATTCGCGGACCATATTTTAGCTGCTGCTGACCACTACTGGTCCATGGACCACTGGTTGGGAACCGATGACTTAGACAGTTATCACGAGACGCGGGTTCAAATCCCACTACATTACATACACCGGTATAGATTTTCTAAAAAAGTATCAAATAAATAAAGTTTATTACTACTATAACAAAATTAGATTCCAACTCAAAACCATCGACTTAATCAAAAATATAACTACTGTGCCTCAAAGACTTATATCCTAGACCCACAATATGGTAAATAAATTAATAATTTATACTCTAAATCTAAATTTATAAAAATTATAAAGTCAGTTGGCTACCAAGGTGAGTGACCGTGGGCACAACGCGTAAAATTTACTTATACGCTACTTTGCCACGTATCAATCAATCTTTTTGGCCTAGTTTATAATACTTATGTTTATTAGTACACAATAAACATCATTATGTATATATTGCCGAGATCTTCTGTATTTGCGAAGGTTGCGTACCTACTCGATCCGTGGGGATCGAGTACACAAACTTCGCAAGAGGCCCAGGCAGAGGAAACTTGGGAACCTTGTGTTAAGACATTCCGTTCCCATTAAGACACCTTCGTTCTCCACTTTTCACCGAATTCTGGAGGCATTGGGTGTTGAGTAGAATTTAACGCCACGCTTAGCCTCGTTACCAGAGAGAAGAAAAGAAAATATTAAATATTTCTTTTCCTCGAGTGGTAATTAAACCTTTTTTGGTTACAGTGGCACGCTTGTGCCTCAGCGCCACAACTGGCCTGAAGTTTTATATGTCTTTACATAAATATTAACTTACCTAAATTACAATCGAGATGCGCGTGAGTGACCGTAGTAACGTTTGTTGCTATCGTAATTAGTGACTTAATATTTGACTCTTGTTTTTTACGCTACTTACTCTGTTCGTGTAAGTTTGTGTAAGTTGAGATATTTCGTTCTCAACTTTGCAGGCTCTTTTTTCTACTTTCTAAGTAATAATGTTTATAATTTATGATTTATCACAATATTTTTCATAATGGTATCTTTTCAAAAAATATATAATTATGAATCAGCAAAAGCACGGCCTCGAGGTCCGCTATTCTACAAGCAATTCGTCAAGATTTCGCCGTCTTATAGCAGGGTAGGCAAGGGAACCTCGTGTTAACACCCACTTTCCGCCGAATTCTGGAGGCGTTGCGCGCAGTCGATTTTACAGTCATACTTTGTGCCTCTGCGCCACGACCGGCCTCTACTTAGCACTACATTCCCAAGTTCTCTCTGGTGAGAGTTAGAGTTCCCAAGTTCTTTCTATCCTGCTATGTGAGAGATCCAGCGTAAAGCTATAAAAAAATTCTACAATTATTTTCATATATTTTTAAACATTTTTAGTGTTATTCCACACTTAGTAAAGAAAAATACTTATTAAGAAAACGTATAAAAAATCTCGCTAAGTTCAAATTTATGGATACGTTTTGTTAATATTTTTTTTCATATATTTTTACTATTATTCGATTGTTGTATTTTTTGAAGTGTAAAACTAAATTTTAGCTAAATCTGTATATAGAGATATAGCGTAATTGATAACGAATGTGAAGTAATATTTCAATATGCCTGGAATTTATATACTACTAATATTATAAATGTGAATGTATATGATGATGGAACTAGACAAAGCGTGGCGTTGAGTTCCGCCACTCCATACGCAATAGCTCAAAATTTGTGCGGTGTGCGGGGAACGGAGTGTTTCAACAATAGGCTCTATCTACACTCTACCCTACCAGTTGCAGGGTATCGCGTGACGCAAAAAGCAATAAGATTTTTTTTATAAAATTCAAACCCACGACCATCGATTTGAAGCCAGATATTGGTAAGTACGCCTCAATAGATGTATATAAGAGATATTATATATAGAGATCTAAAAACCTATTCAGAATAAGATCGCGCTCTTGAAACTCGCCAAGTTCAAACAAACTAGTGACAGTACGCTAGTGACCGTCGTGTTTGACGGACGTCTTTAGTAAAATTATTATATATGTATATTTATATATAAATAGATATTTCTCAAATAAACTGACAGTTAATTTTATATATATACGAAGAAAGGTTATGGATTGTGTTATCAAAATTGGCTTTTTTAGTTTTTAATAAGCTTTAAGTTACAATGTGGTGAAAGATTATTGTGTGTGTTTTTTTAGTGGATTTTTTTGATTTTAATAGATTCATTGAACGGTAAGTATTTTTTTCTTTTTGTAAAAGTTATATGGAAAACGTTATTTTACTTTCTTTTAATATTGTACGTAAATTGGGGCCGTCTTAGCGCAGCGTCACAGCGTCTGACTCCAAACGAGACCATCGTGGGTTCGACTCCATCGCTCATCGCTCTTTTAACACGAAAAAGCGCAGCGTTGAAATCCGCCTCTCATGATTCAGCATGCAATGTCTCGAAATTTGGGGTACAGATTGAATATTGATCGGAAAAGAACCGGTGACCAGTGGCGCTTTGTTGATGACCATCAACCACATTACAGTATTAACAATATTTAACAACCTATAATATCTTTAGGAGAAACTCATATAAAGAAAATGAAGAACGAAATTACTCTTTGATTAAATAAAAGTTTATGATACACTTCTTCTTTACGATGGTAAAATTATTAACTTCATATTTAAAGTATAATAAATTAAATTTAAGTAGTTTAATTTACTTTTAAGTGAGGTTAATCTTGGCGCAGGCGCACAAGCTTGTGACTGTACGCGACAGGTTGTGAGTTCGATTCCCACTCGAGGAAATTAATTAAAAATTTTCAATTCCTTGTTCTGATAAACCGTGGTGTTGTATTTCCACTCAGCACGCAATGCCTTCAGAATTCGACAGAAATTGGGGAATGGGAATATCTTAATGGAAACGGAGTGTCCTAACACTAGATTACCTCTTCTTTCCCGTCTTCCCGCTATATGCGGGATAAGCGTGAGTTTTGAATAAAAACAACTGTTTTAGTATGATAGCAAGCAGTTTTTCATGGGTTGTATCCGTTTGCGTGACATAAAGTAGTATATGTGATACACATATTATATTTATAGTTATTAACAGCAGCTCTTTCTCAATATTGTTACGAAATAAATATCGAACATTTGCACGCATACATGGTGTTTTCACTTTCAACAACCTTAGAATTATATAGAAAATGAATATATATCTTAATCTTTTGGCTCCACACGTAAGAGGAGACAAAATAAACCTTAGAACTAAGTACTACGACAAACCTTTCCCCTATTTAACGTGAAATTCTGGAGGATTCTGTGTGTTAAGTGGCGAAACTCAACTGTTACCAGAGAAAGGAAGTGAAAATATGAAATATTTCATTTCCTCGAATGGGAATCAAACACATAACCTATCGCTTTTATAGGGGCATGCTCCTGCTTTTGCGCCACGATTATTCTCATTTATTAATATATTTTTTTTAATTGTCAAATTAATTTCTACTTTATAATAACTTACCTTAATATTATAAAGAACTCAAAATCTCACTTCGTTGCATCTTAATTATACATTTTAATATTATAGTTAAACTAAACCCTAGTTTACGCACGGTTAACCTTAACCGCTTCGTTGAAGGGGTAAAATGTGATTCCAATCATTTAATGCTAATGTAGCATAAAAAGGCGGGATGCAAGTCTTTATCTCCGTTGTAGCGCAGTGAAACAACGTCTGTAACACGATATTTGTGGGTTCGATCGTTACTTGAGGGAATGAATATATTAAGGCGATTGTGGTTAGTACTAATTCCCCTAGGATGAATGTATTATATAACTAACTTAAAAATAGAAGGAAACTTGTGTCAAGCTCTATTCCACATATGCCTAGTATGGGACGCAGAGGGAACCTAAGTTTAAGATGAGCTTTATCCTGTGCAAGTAGGAATCGAACCAATAACCGTCGCGTTAATAGTCAGACGCTAACGTTACGCCTCAAGCAAGCCTCGCTTTCGATCTATATCTGCCTTAGACTCAAATAGGTAGTAAGAAATCAGAATATTATATCACTAGATTTTCTCTGCAAATAGAATGAATTACAGAAATGAAAACCAAAAAACAAACTTAAATGGTGTTACCCTTTTAAAAAACTTGTTAAAATTTTATCTGTATATGAACCTGCACCTCTTTAAAACCCTCCAAGCGCTCTAACTAACCTAAACGGTTTCATCAATCTACGTCGAAATTCTTATACTAATTTTATACGTTTTCTAAAAAAGTCGTGTCCTTTAAAAAAAATATTTTAATCAAGAAACTCGTTCAGACGATAAAATAAATAATTATTGAGTTTATATAATTATTAGTTTATAATAACACAACTGCATCGTACGTAATATATTCACGCTGTATCTCGCATGTAGCAAGATAGGCGGAGGAAATCTAGTATTAAGACACTCCGTTCCCTACTTTCTGTCCAATTTTCAAGCCTACTAGAGCAGAGAAATAAAAATAAACAAATATTGTATTATAAGGAAAGACTTTATAAGTAATTCATATTAAAATCACGCAATTCGGTCACGTACGTACGTTCGAGGTAATCAGTTTTGGACATGATGTGAATCGGCTACAACCTCTTTGAAATACCGCTATTGTAAATTAACCGATGTAAAAAACACAATTTAATATTTATAAAGTGTTATTCCACAATTAGGAAAGAAATATATTTTTTTAGAAAATATATAAAAAGATCTTAGCATATCTACAGATATGCTAAGATCTTTTTATATATTTTCTAAAAAAAACATGAGTTATTTGTAACAAGCGTATAGGAAAAGTAAAGTTTCAGTCCATTCATTAAAACATTTATTTTGTGGCAATATTGAAGCTAGCAGTAATTTATATTGACATATTTTTTTTATTTATGAACAGATTTTAATAAAACTAATAGATCAAATACAATTTTGAAAACTGCATTTATTTAAATATTTATTTAAATCGGTTAAGGCGTTACTGTGATAAGAGTGCAAATATGTACAGAGAAACAGACAACTTCATTTGGAGTTCTATTAAATTGGTAAATGCTGGCCCACAACAGATTTTCTCATATATCTATACTTATAATAAATCTGTAGAAAAGCCGTTTCTGTACATTGAAAATATAAAAAAAAATTGCCAGGGTGTTAAAGGATAATTAACAGAATCCATTTCCAACATTTTTGGAATTTTTGTCTGTTTGTCTGTTTATCTGTTTGTCTGTTTATGTGAACACGTATCACGTAAAAAGTACACAATAAATTTAAGCAACTTTTATACATAAAAATTTCTTAAATTTATTGTGTACTTTTTACGTGATACGTGTTCACATAAACAGACAAACAGACAACCAGATAAACAGACAAACAGACAAACAGACAAACAGACAAACAGACAAACAGACAAACAGACAAACAGACAAACAGACAAACAGACAAACAGACAAACAGACAAACAGACAAACAGACAAACAGACAAACAGACAAACAGACAAACAGACAAACAGACAAACAGACAAACAGACAAACAGACAAACAGACAAACAGACAAACAGACAAACAGACAAACAGACAAACAGACAAACAGACAAACAGACAAACAGACAAACAGACAAACAGACAAACAGACAAACAGACAAACAGACAAACAGACAAACAGACAAACAGACAAACAGACAAACAGACAAACAGACAAACAGACAAACAGACAAACAGACAAACAGACAAACAGACAAACAGACAAACAGACAAACAGACAAACAGACAAACAGACAAACAGACAAACAGACAAACAGACAAACAGACAAACAGACAAACNATTGAATTGTTGGTGAAGATTACCTTCGTAACAGTCTAGCTTAATTCGTAATTATTTAACACAGTGATAAAGAATGACTTAATATTCAAAGAAATATTTTGAATAGGTTCTTCAGTCCGTTCGTTCGTTTATGTTATTAATATTTTTTTAAGAAACGTATAAAAAAATAACTTTTGGGAGCAAAAACGTGCTTTCTACGTATATTCTGTATATCAATTATATATTTAACTAATAATATATGTTACTAATTTAAAAACTGTACAGGAGCTAATATAAGTTATTTTACAAATAATATTGTGAGTACTTATCCAAATCAATTAATTAATAATTAAGGCTGTTTGTAATATTTATATTTCTTAAATGAATAATCATGTAATTCAAAGCCGCGAGCAGGCCGCTAGTATTACATGTACAGACAGCGGTCAGTTACACTTTCAATATAGATATAATATCTTAAATTTTATTTTATCTCATTAAAATAAAGGCTGAGGCCAGTCGTAGCGCAGCGGCACGAAGTGTGACTGTAAAACCGACTGGTTGTGGGTTCGATCCCCACTCGAGGAGATGAAATATTTACTTAAATTTATATTCCCATTTTCTTAGCTCTGGTGTCGAGGCTAAGCGAGGCGTTGAGTTCTGCCACTCACGAAATACCTCCAGAATTCGGCAGAAAGTGGGGAACGGAATGTCTTAACATTAGGTTCCCTCTGCCTACCCTGCTGTGTGCGGGATACAGCGTGAAGCTGATTTAATTTTTTTTTTAAATAAAACAATATAGCATACGTATCTACATATATATTCAAAAGGGAATCTATTTTTTTAATTAAATGAGTCACGGACGGCCGTGTAACGGGTTTTCGTGTAAGATTATTATGTATTTCCGGAAGAAGATGTTAATTTGGACGAGATTTTCGGTCAGTGACCATTTTTGTGCTTAAAGCTGTCGTTGTGTGAGTATTGACCTTGTTGAGTTGTGAGTTCAATTCCCCACTCAAGAGAATAATTATACTTATTTACTTAATTCTTTTCCACAAAATGCGTAAGAGAAAAATATGTGAACAAGAGGCCAGTCGTGGCGCAGGGCATAAACGTGCGACTGTAAACGCAATAGGTTGTGGGTTCGATTCCCGATCGAGGTAGTGAAATGTTTATCATATTTATTTTCCTCCCTCTGGTACCGCAATGTGTTTAGAACTCAGTGGAAAGTAGGGAACGGAAGTACCAGGTTCACTTTGATACGTACGGAATACAGCTTGAACCTAAGAAAAGAAAATAAATAATTGAATTGTAAGTATGAAGTATACAGTTACTTCACGTTTTCATTTAAAGTGGGGCAACAATGCAAAAAACAGTGCGTGTACGAGAAAAAAAAATTAAGAAAGCAATTCTATACGCTTTTCTTTTCAACTTGGTTATTGTTTTTTTCATTATGTTAGTACACGCGATACTTGTATATTACACAGGCTTTAAAGTATATGAGGCGACGCGATGGTTGTGGGTTCGATTCCCATTCGGAGAAATGGATTGTGTATTATCATTTCCTCGCTCTGGTGTCGAGCAAAGCATGGCGTTGAGCTTCGCCCCTCATCGTTCAGAGTCTCTAAAATTGACCAGAAAGTGGGGAGCAGAGGGTTTTTTTAATATTAGGTTTTTAATATTAAGTTAGGGTTCGGTGTATGGGTAAATACATGTTTAATGCGGCATACGGCGTGGAACAAAGAAACGACACACATTCCTTAAATGAAATAAAAAAATATATTATTCTAGTCTTTTTAATTTTTAAATATAAAAAAAACACTGAATAGCAAAGAGAGGGATATTTAAATGTTTGACTGCCTCTATTTTTTTTTCAGCTTCACGCTGTATCCCGCACACTGCAGGGTAGGCAGAGGGAACCTAGTCTTAAGACACTCCGTTCCCCACTTTCTGCCGAATTCTGGAGGCATTGCGTGTTGAGTGGCAGAACTCTACGCCGCGCTTTCACTTGTTACAAGAGTGGGAAAATGGAAATATTAAATATTCCGCTTCTCCGAGAGGAAATCGAACCCACAACGTTTACAGTCGCACGCTTGTGCCCCAACGGCACAACGGTTTCTGTTAGTCAATATTTTGAGTAACGTGGAGAACAGAAGTGTCTTAATGAGATCGGAATATCTTAGCACTAGGTTCCCAGGCTCCTGTTTAACTCCTGCTATGTGCGAGTTACATCGATAATCTAAAAAAAAAACAAAAGAATATTTGCGCCAAAGAGTATCGAACGTATAACCATCCGCAAAGAAACGACAAACCAATTTAAACAGAATGGGCATTTAGCGTGAATACCACAATATATTTTTAGCTCAAGTTATCTAACATTTATCGGCGGAAAGAATGTATTATATCCTGCCACTATAAAAAACCTGCAGCTGCTTGGTAATTCTATTTTTATTTGCCTCTAGTCTTTACATTTTAATGGGCACATTAATGTATGTATTTAATGGACGTATTCAAAGGAATGACTTATAAAATATGCGCATGCGCATCTTAGTGTTATAAGAATTGTATAATATTGTCAGTTAATTATTGGTTTAATTTAATTTTATTAATTCTTTTATATACTTTATTTGCTTTGAAGCTGCGCCATAGGATAGGATAGTAAACGCGACAGTTCAGAATTCGATACCCATTCAGAGATGTGAATTATTTAATTTCTCTGTTCTGGTAGATTGATGATTGATTGATGATTTGTCATAACAAAGAAGGAAACGGAGTATTGCTGTGTTATTTTTACCTTCCCTGCTATATGGGGGAAAAGATGGAAGAAAAAATAATTGAGAGCCGCCCACCGAGGGCTGCGTACCAAATTCTTCCTGATTGTAGATTAACTTATCAAAATTGACTTGAGACTTAGGTTTGCGAATACGGGCATGCACTTTAAATGAAACGAACTACAAAACTAAGTTTGTAGTAATTTTTTCTATGATGTAGCAGTAATTTAACAATATTTGGCCTATTCTTCTCGTTTCTTCGTTTTTATTTTTTTAATTCTATTTCATCGGAAATACCCTATACATTTATTTGATCACGCGGTGCAATTCATACAATATGCGACAAAAGGAAGCACAATTACATCGATTTTGATATTTGATATTAATAGAGTAAAACCAGGATAGATGCCCCACTGAAAAAAACTAGTTTCGAATATATAAATTTTCTATAAATAATTTCTTTGAACTTAAATAGAGATTAGGTTGAATTATTAATTGTTTTTTTGACTTCTCAAATACAGATTTTGCTTAAATTTTATTTGTATTTCTTTATTTAAAATAAGAATGTGGCTGACATTCTTCATTTTTTTCATTGAAAGTAAGTGAAGGAGTATCTTAACATTAGGTTCTCGTGGCCTAATTCAAAATAAATGAGATGGGTAAATGTACAAAGGATGATGAATAATTAGGGTGATCGTGGTGCCCTTACATTGAAGTAAATCAGATTATTACTGCTTAATGGAACGTGATCATTAAAAATGTGATCCTTATACATCTATTTTTTATTAAAATATGTCTAATATTTTATTCAATAAATTCTGTAAAACCGACTGGTTGTGGGTTCGATCCCCACTCGAGGAGATGAAATATTTATTACAATTTATATTTCCATTCCTTCTTTCTGGTGTCAAGGCAAAGTGCGGCGTTGAGTTCTGCCACACAACACGCAATGCCTCTAGAATTTGGCAGAAAGTGGAGAACGGAGAGTCTTAACACGAGGTTCTCGGGTTCCCTCTGCCCACCCTGCTGTGTGCGGCATGACATAATAAAATGTTTATATATTTATTCTTAAAAAATGTAATATAATCTGTGTGTGTGAGTAATCTAATATTTTTCAGCTTTTCATGACGTATTTTTTTTATTTAAAAACAAAACGTCATTGTTAGCAAAGACACTAACAACATAAATAAATTATAACTTGTAACATTCGTATAAAAATTTCGACGTAGCTTAATCAGAACTTGGCTTTTGGTCAGAGCATTTGGACCGTTTCCAAACAGCCGCGGGGTCAAATCCCGCTACGTTCAAATTTTTATACGTTTTCTTAATAAGTATTCTTAATTTTTAATTTTATAAACAAGATTTTTAGAAAGTGGGGCACCTGTCCTATTGTGGCATCTATCTCTATTTTACCCTATATACTAAATTATACTAATAAAAATATTATAAGGAAAAAGGTTATTACTAAAAATACTAAACAAAGTATAATATATTAATAGAAAAAAATAAAATTTTTTGAACATAAACTTTCAAATAAAAAAAAATGACATAGTAAAACTCTATATATAAATATATTGCCTTCTCACTTCATGTTCTTGCCTAATTGGCGCATTGTCGGTAGCCGAGTTGTTAAAACGGTAAAACTGTCGGCTACTGGCGGCGGCGTTGAATTCAATACTATAGCTTAAAACAGCTATAATTATAAACATTAATTATTGTTTAATATTTGTTAGCAGTTTCACGCTTTTTCCCGTATAACACGTAAAAGGAACCTAGGCTTAAGACCTAAGTTTTTCACTTGTCATTATTATTATTTTCGATACATTTGTCTACCGGAGCGGGAGAATTAAAAATTTTAGCTAAGGCTGTATTCCGCATATTACAAGGTAGGCAGAGGGAAATTGGGAACCTAATGTTAAGATATATCCGTTCCCCACTTTTCGCTTAAGTCTGGAGATATTGCATATTGATGTGGGGAATTACACGCCGCGCTTTGCCTCATTACCATAGCGAAAAAACGAAACTTGAAAAAAATTGGGCCCCCCTGCGCCATGATTGGCGTCTATTAGTATTTTGGAATTTACATGCTAACGATTCATCTCCACCTTCATCTCCACCTTCGGGTTCTTCTTCTCTACCATATTTGAGACACTACATGTTAAGTGACGCAACTTAACGCCGCACTATGTTCACAAAACGAATTATCAAATAATTATTTATTTAATCATAGCAACATACCTCTAGTTGTTCCTAAGGTAGAGTGACAAACTGGTTGGACAATAAAATTGAAAGTAGATTACAAGATTCTCAAGCTGATAAAATTAATGCGTGGGTGCTGATTCACAAGAAATAGTATTTAATCTTATATCTTCTAACTATAATAAAACAGTAAAAAAATTGTGTCTGTACATTGAATATTTTTGCGAAAAAAATATGTAGGAGTGTTTACAAATTAACTAGTAGACTGGACCGATTTGAATGAAACTCTTTTTGTTGTACAGATATTAGATCTGAGCGATATCTGATGTGGAACCGTAGTGATGTTGTCAATAAGAAATAATTAAATGCGTCCTTAAGAAATGTTGTTGTGTTTGATGATAATTTTCCATTGACAATAAAAATTAAGATCTGGAACATCTGATGAACGACTATAACATTCCAGCTAAACTATAAGAAATAATAAAATATCAATCTAACGAAATTTGAAAAGCATCATAGATAGTTTTATATTGACATAAAAAGATGGAAGATCTGGAAAATATGTATAATAAATAATTATTACAGTCCAGCTGAACTATGTTAAGCTACGAACAGCTAAATCGAAAATTTTCAAAGCGTCAGTCGTTTTTCAATTATATAAAAATTAAAGATCTGGAATATGTGATAAAGAACTACAACAATCAACTACACTGTAAGAAATAATGAAATGCCGCCGTGTTCAGAATTGTGGGCAATATTAATATATACATCTATACATATAAATACAATGGAAGTCCTTGTGTTTTCACATTAACCATGGTTTTCAGGTGCATATTTGTCAGTCTTTCTGTCTTTTTTTTTGTAGGATCTAATCTCTGAAACAGGTGAACTGATTTTTAAAGGGCTTTCACTGTCTAAAAGAGGAGATTAACTAATACTTAAATAATTTATTACTCCTGAAATCAATTTTAAGTAATCTCTTAGTATGTGAGGCCATATATTGAGGCCATATATTGAGGCCAGTCGTGGCGCAGTGGCACGAAGTGTGACTGTAAAACCGACTGGTTGTGGGTTCGATCCCCACTCGAGGAGATGAAATATTTACTTAAATTTATATTTCCATTTCTTCGCTCTGGTGTCAAGGTTAAGCGCGGCGTTGAGTTCTGCCACTCAACACGCAATGCCTCCAGAATTGTCTGCAAGGCAGAAAGTGGGGAACGGAGTGTCTTAACACTAGGTTCCCTCTGCCTACCCTGCTGTGTGCGGGATACAGCGTGAAGCTGATTTTTTTTTCTTAGTATGTAACGTATTGTGGATAAAGTAAGTACAGAGCATGTATCAACAGTAAATTTAATGAATAAAACAAAGAAGAACACTGTCATATAAAACCAATGAAATCAAATTCAAATAAAAGAAAGAAAAATATAATGGGATATGTCAAGAGCTTTATACCTCTTCCGATCTATATTGAGGTATGGAGGAGGATTTAAAACTGGTTACTTACTGACAGTTCTCTGTGCTGGTCATAGAAATTTGAAAATAACGTGTAGTTAGGTTAGGGAGTGTAAGGGAGCACTAAGAGGGGATTTCTCGATATTCTTACGGGAACGGAGAAAAACGAGATTTTTTATTTTATAATATTTCATAAAGACCACCGAGATAACCAAGGTCACGGGTCTCTATATAATCTTCATACACTTTATAGCCATAAACTAAAGTAAAGCCAGGTACCATAACTCTATACAAATTGCAACATTCATTCAAACTAATTTGAATATAATAGAAAATAACTGACATTACTGACGGATGCCTGACAATTTATATGTAAATGTCAAAGGCTATTGACTTTTAAGGAAATAATTGCAGTTTGCATACCTAGTGCATACCTCAAAGTTTTTATGCAATAAATTATATGATTACATCTATTTTTTATTTGACAAAGTTGGAATTTTAAGCGTGACAGGTTGTGGGTTTGATTCCCAGCCAAGGAAATTAAATATTTAATATTTATAATATATTTCCTCACTCTGGTAAAGAAGAAAAGAAGAGAGTCCCCCACTCAAGACGTAATGTCTCCAGAATTTGGCAGCTTTCTGCCAAATTGGGGGAACAGAAATGTCTTAAATGGGAACGTTTTCCCACGAGTTTTGTATTCAACGTTGGATCCATTTCATAGTACATGATGAATATTCAAATACATTTTAGTTCTCACTTGATGCATTAAATGGTTTTGAATTGAGTTACTGGAAAGGATTTAAATAGTTCTTTTTTTAGCTTCGCGCCGTATCTCACACATAGTGATTCCCACTCGAGTGTATTAAATATTTAATATTTTCTTTTCCATGCTTTGTAAACGAGGTAACGCGGCGTTGAGTTTCGCCAATCAACACGTAATGCCTCCAGAATTCGGCGGAAGTGAGGAACGGAAGTATCTTAATGTGAACGGAGTGACTTAACACTATATTCCAAGTTCTCCTCTTGCCTTGTGAGATACAGCTCGAAACCAAAAAAAATAATTTTTCTATATGAGCCATATTTTTTTTAAATAAGCGCGTCCAACCAAACAACTCTTCAGCTTTTGAATGTTAGTATAAATCTTCTGTACTTGTTCTTGTTACCCTGTTTCTCCTAAAGAACTGGATCTTAATGTATTTCTGGATGGTTTAAAAATGTAATTAGACCCTCTAAGTCATGGTACAGTCAGCATGTACTATTAACGTAGTGTAATATAGCCTATAGCCTCGACATGGACTATCCAATGCAAAAAGAGTTTTTCAATTCGAACCAGAAGTTCCTGAGATAATGTTACCATAGATACATACATTAGACTGTAATCTAAGTTACAAACGATAAAATCTTAAAATATTGCCACAATTTTAACTTTCCCCGATACAAATGTGGCGTAATAATTTGCAGTAAATCACGACAGACTAATTAAATTCTGTCATTTTTAATGGGAAAATATCATTGGAAAATGAACTTAATTTTTTAGCTTTTAAAGATGATTTTGCATTGAATTGTAACTTCAAAATCTTAAATAGACTGTAGCTTA
Source organism: Heliconius hermathena (assembly GCA_013403705.1). NCBI lineage: Eukaryota > Metazoa > Arthropoda > Insecta > Lepidoptera > Nymphalidae > Heliconius > Heliconius hermathena. The sequence goes on along the minus strand of JAAIXJ010000408.1, from coordinate 208,791 downwards.
GCGATTATCTGTCTAATCTGGGGTTTTAACTTGTGGGTTGCTTAAACATAGATGCTTTATATATTTTTATATATTTTTTTTCGTCCATCGGTGGGATATCGTTTCATTGTAAGCTTGGGTTCGCTTCCCAATAAGGGGAAAGAGTAACTTTTATTTCCTAGCTATATAGGCTCAAATATAGGTGGAAACTAAGTAACTATCTGCATACTCTATGGAGTTTTTGTTAACTTGTGGGTTGCTTATACATAGATGCTTTATATTTTTTTTCGTCCATCGGTGGGATATCGTTCCAATGTAGGCTTGGATTCGATTCCCAATAAGGGGAAAGAGTAAATTTTATTTCCTAGCTATATAGGCTCAAATTTAGGTGGAAATTAAGTAACTATCTGCTTACTCTATGGAGTTTTTGTTAACTTGTGGGTTGCTTATACATAGATGCTTTATATTTTTTTTCGTCCATCGGTGGGATATCGTTCCACTGTAAGCTTGGGTTCGATTCCCAATAAGGGGAAAGAGTAACTTTTATTTCCTAGCTATATTCAAGGTTCAAATTTAAGTGGAAACTAAGTAACTATCTGTTTACTCTATGGAACTGTAATACATTATTTATTCATCACAGTGAAAGTTACAAATTTTAATACTAAAATAATGTACCCAACATTATTTTAGTATTAAAATTTGTAACATTATTTAAAAAAAAATAGAAAACGAAATATTTTAGTGGCTTAATACTAGGTTCCTTCTGCCTACCGTGAAATATGCGACGCTGCGGTTTTTAGAAATAAAAATTATAGTAACAAAAAGTATTTTGTAATTTAAAATGCGACCCATTGAACTGAATGAAGTAGTCATCTCATATAAAACAGTTAGATTCTTTAGATATCCTAAATAGGTGTGAAAAACTAATTAGAACTAAGAATCATTAAATCTGCATGAAAAAGAGAAAGTTTTTTCAATGCAATTTACAGCTTTTTTTAAGAGACTTCGTTCCCCACGTACCGCCCAATTTTCAATATAATGGGTATTGAGTAGCGGAACTCAACGCCGCACTTTCTCCTCCTAGCAGAGCCAGTAAATGAAAGTAGTTCCTTCCTTCGAGTGGCAATGACAAGAGCGACCATGGCGTTTACAGGAACACTGTAACGCTATTTATATAGATAAGAAATATAATAATAATGCCCTTCGATCTTGAGGTGCCGTTTTAGTTCACATATGACAATGTATTAATGAAAACGGAATCTCAAAATCGATCTCAGAATTGAAAGCGGTTTTTAAAACGGACCTTAGGGATTGCCACACAATGTGCAACAGCAACTACGCGGTATTGAACACTGGAATTTGGCATGTAGATTCCTTATGGGGACACTAAGGGAATATTTACCGAAATTCCTATGAGGAAGTGAAAATACAGGGTTTTACTGCTAGTCCACGAGAAGGTTTGACATTTTGGCTCTCCATCGCATCTTTCATGGAGAGTGTATTATTCAAGAGAACTGTTTGTCTTTTTACCTGCTATTTGTTGCCTTTTCACACAAACTCAAGTACCTTCCACACCATCTGGATACGTGACACTTGGCTTGGCTTGGCTACGGCTTCGTAGGAACTTTTTTCAACACGTCACGCAACTGTGTGAATAACCTACATGTATCCAGGTGTACCAGGTCGATACGACATGGGTACCAAAGCAGTCTACCGCCACCTTAAAGGCCGGCAACAGACCTCCTCTTAAGCTCCTCTGGAATTACATGGGGTTGTATGCGGCGGTGATCACTTCCTACCATATGATCTGGTACAACCGTTTTCCTTATCTTTTCCATAAAAAAAACCGAAATGAATGCTTTATACTGTACATATTTAACAATTAAACTATTTAACAAAGAAATTTACTCAACCACTATCTAGCACTCTAAATTTCACTATAGATTTAGAAAACGAAAAACAATCTTGCATCTCTTTCTTCTCCATACAATTTTAAATCCATCTCTTTCATTTGGATACAAGCCTGAGATGAATCTTCATTTCTTTTAGCAATGACTTGACACTTTGTATAGAGAAAGTGACATATAATAATTATGTATGTATGTGTGTCGTGATCGATAATAGCACCGCAATGGATGTTTTACTAGATCTAATTTGTAACTGTTAAATCAGCTTAACGCTGTATCCTGCACACAGCAGGGTAGGCGGAGGGAACCTAGTGTTAAGACAGACACTCCATTCCCCACATTCTGCCTAAATCTGGAGGCATTGCGTGTTGAGTGGCGCAACTCAACGCCGCGCTTTGCCTCGACACCAGATCCAAGAAATGAAAATATAAATTTAAATGAATATTTCATTTCCTCGAGTGGGGATCGAGCCCACAACCAGTGGGTTTTGCATTCACACTTTGTGGCCCTGCGCCACGACTGGCCTAATTAACTGTTAAAATAAAACTATAAGTATATTTACACCTTATTTCATGAAGTGGTAATCGAACCTACACCCTGTTGCGCTAACTGTCGCATGCTTATACTATTTTTTTATAGTAAATCCGAGAATCCTCTGATGAGAACTATTAAGGTTCCTTACAATATAAGTTTAAATAATTTATGCAACACTTAGGCCGCCGGCGTAGGAATTCACGCAGTGTTTTACTAATAACTTAATTTTTACTACACTTATTATGTAAATTAAACGCTATTAGTTCTGATTATTTAATGCCGATGGCTAGAAAGTTCTTTTTTAAGGCTGTTGCTATAATCGCACTGTGGGTAGCGAAACTCAACTCTGTACTTTATCTCATTAGACCGAATGAGTGAGATTTGAACCTGCAATCATCATGCTGTACCAGTTCCTACTTACGTTAAACTATATTAGTTATTATAAATTAAATTAATATAGATCAAAAACAAAATATTATCTATAAAAACTCTTCTATAAAACATAAAACATTAACACACAAAATTATTAATTCTCCCAATTGGGCATCGAACCCACAACCAACGCGTTTACATTTAGCCAGTCAGTTTTGAACTACATACATATTTACCATACAAAAGAACAGAAATTTTGTTTTTAATGCCTCTAACGCCTCTTCATTATAGCTCATTACTCTGATGGTAGAAAGTTCTTACTTCATTTAAAGTCAACATTTACATTTAAGTACAGAACGGAAATGGTATGTTATAAAAGAAAAAAAGTTTAATACTTTCTCTATACAAGTCAATTTTGGTTATTCAAAATAACAAAAAAACAACTTTTGTGGTTCCGCACCATGTTGGAACCAAAATGTTTTTTTGTACTATTAGTTTTGTTTTATTAGTTCTTTATTATTATTTAAAAATATATTTATTGAATCAAGAAGGAAACTGAATTTAATAAAACATTTTCTGCTTTGCGCCGTATATCGCACATAGCAGGGTAGGCAGAGAGTCAGATGGGAATCTAGTGTTAAGACACTCCGTTTCTATTGACCCATTAGGAGCCCTGCGTAAACGGGCCATAAAGATTTCAATATTCTTTATGAAACTAATTTTTGTGTGTCTATATATAAGTTTAAGGAAATTATAGGATTGTTTAGAAATTCTCACAATGGCCGCATATGGGGGTAAAATTGGCACACCGATATTTAGAGGGTTTTAAAAGTTCCGGTTTTGTGTCTTTCACTACATTTCTGTTCCCCATAAATCTGAAACAAAATAACTTAAAACTTATTTTGTCATATAAGTTATACTTAAATCAGCTTTCTCCATACATCAATAGATGTTCCAATATATTATTTACAAAAGGATATATTTCTCGTTCATAAAGTAGTTTTACGATCGTATTTGAAATTCAAATAATTTCAAATGAGATCGTTCTAAAGTGTTTATTGTATGAAGAGATATATAAAATTTACTTTGATATTTATTACGTTGAAAATATTTTATTTATAAGCTAGAGGCAACTGCAAACGCGACCCATTGTGGGTTCGATTTCCACTCGAGGAAATGAAATATGTAATAAAATAATTTTCATTTCCTGGCTCTGATAAAGCAAAGTGCGGCGTTGCGCTCTGTCACTCACCACGCATTATCTTTAATAAAATCAGCTTCACGCTGTATCCCTCACACAGCAGTGTAGGCACAGGGAACCTAGTGTTAAGACACTCCGTTCCCCACTTTCCGCCGATTTATGCAGGCATTGTGTGCTGAATGGCGGAACTCAACGCCGCGCTTCGCCTCGACACCAGAGCAAAGAAATGAGAATATAAATGTAAATAAATACTTCATTTCCTCAAGTGGGGATCGAATCCACAACCAGTCGATTTTACAGTCACACTTTGTGCCTCTGCGCTACGGCCGGCCTCATCTCCAGAATCTCCAGAAGTGGGCGGAAAATGGAGAGCGGAAATATCTTATTGGAACCAAAGTGTCTTGTCAGAAAGTAGGTTCTCTCTTCTACGTTCCCTACTATGCGCGGAATACACAGTGAAAATAAAATAAATACTTTATTATATTGGTTGTTTACATCAGAATATACAGGTTGATTCACAATTAATGTTAAGAAACTTTACACTTTCCGCTCGATTTTCGAGACACACGTGTTAAAAGGCGGATTCAAAGCCGCGGTTTATCTTGTTATCAGTGATAGGAAATAAAAAATATTTCATTCCACCTACGGGAAATCGATCCCACAACCGTTGGGTGTACATCTATCAGATTAAAAACCTAAAAAGACAGTGCTATAAGTACTTGAACCGCTGTATCATATCGCTTACAAAATTAGCTCGCGTGAAACGATTTTGTCACCTCTATCAAGTAATCTCATAAATATTCATTTTTTAGACGGCTTTATTAGCTTATATTTTAGTTATTTATTTATTTATCAATTGAAAAAATGAGCAGGCATGAAACGGCTGCGGCACGACTGAGGCCAGCCATGGCGCAGGGGCACACACAGTGTGACTGTAAAATCGACTGGTTATGGGTTCGATCCTCACTCGAGGAAATGATATATTTACTTACTGTTATATTTTCATTACTTCGCTCTGGTGTCGAGGCAAAGCGCAACGTTCAGTTCCGCCACTGAACACTCAATTCCTCTAGAATTTGGCGGGAAGTGGGAAACGGGAAGTGGGATTGTGTTAACACTAGGTTCCCTCTGCCTACCCTGCTGTGTGCGGGATACAGCTGATGATGTAAAAAATATTCAATTCTAGCTAGCTGTCAAAGCTCAAAAATTTTCACATGTGCTTGGATTTGATATTGATTTGATAACTATACATTTTTTGTAGTTTTCCTGCAAAGCGATTTACTTTCCACAAAAATCAAAGCGCAAAAAAAAAAACGGCAGCGCATGGGGAACGGAGTGTCTTAACACTAGGCTTCCTTTGCTTACTCTGCTATGTGCGGGAGACAGCGTGAATCTGAAAGAAAATGAAAGAACAAAAGCACATGTAATACAATAACTACAACAAAAAAATATTATTACAGATACATTATCTATATTCTCTACATTTTTCTGAGAACAAAAGTTAATTTCCGATATTTTCTTTCTTACTAGACATATTTTGTTAGAAAACTACTAATTCGAATAGTACAATGTATGTATGTATGTGTGTACTCGCATATATAAATTCCCATTCCGCATACTTGAACGCACGCGATGCAGTGTTGACAACGTGCTAGCACCATAATATTTTACAGGATTACTGATAAAATAGAAGATATATTTTGAAGTTGGTAGTATTGATCTCACTTTTAGAAAGAAAGTGGCCTATCTAAAAAAATCTACTTTTAATGTTAATAAAAACTGAAGTCCTCTCAAAAATAATAATAATTTTTTTATTAAAACTTGAGTTTTTTTCTGGTTTACTTATGGAATATATGGTGTTGAGTTACGCTATCTTGTTTTGTAAAGAAGGAAAAAATGGTTATTACAGCAGCTAATATCATACTACGGCGTACGGTACTGTATTCTCTACTTTTCTCACATACAAATCACCGCTGGTTGGCTGCAAACATATTGGCCTCACTTTAAGATATGTTTTTGGCTTTACGGCTGTATCTCGCACAAAGCAGGGTAGGCACCCTGGGAACCCAATGTTAAGACACTCCTTTCCCATTAAGACGCTTCCGTTCCCAATTTATGGCTAAATTCTGGAGGCATTACGTGTTGAGCGGCGGAATTCAACGCCGCGTTTTGTCTTATTACCGGGGAGAAGGGGGAGGAAATGAAAATATTCAATATCTCAATTCACCAAGTGGAAAACCAACCCTTAACCTATCGCGTTCACAGTCGCACGCTTTTTCCCCTGCGCCACGTCTGGCCTCGGACTTTAAGAGATTTATTTTTTAACATTTGTACATTTGATTACTTTGATTTCAGGTACGCAGTATTAACAATTTTGCCTATAACTTGTAAGTACCTACAAAATCTAACTCTATTTACTTAAAAAATAATAAAAGCACGTTGTATTCCGCATACAGCAGGGTAGGCAGAGGGAACCTAGTGTTAAGACACTCCGTTCCGCACTTTCTGCCGCATTTTGGAGGCATTGCGTGTTGAGTGGCGGAATTCAACGCCGCGCTTCCTCTTGTAAGCAGAGCAACGAAAGTAATTTACACCTCCGATTGGGAATTAAGCTCTCAATTGCCGCGTTGCATTAAGACACTGCTGTTGCACCACAACGGCGTCACTTAAAAGCTAATAAATTACAAAAAAAAAACGAATCTGCTACCCATCGATTAAATAAAATCCAATCCCACAATCCGATATCTTAATTACGAACTATTTATTCTGTGAACGCAATTGATCCGTACCTATAAAAATGTACGATCTATAGAAATCTTATGAGAAAACACGTTGTTTCAATCGTTGAAAGTTTGTATTGTTTGATGTATCGAATGATTGTATTGAAATTATAACCTTTTTTTATACATTATTATATATACTATTTGAAAAGTAAGCCAATATGAGATTAAGTAAGTATTAAGTAAGCCAATGTGATTGCTGTTTTGTGATACCTGAAATATCTGTACTTAAAGTACCTGTACCTGAAATACCTGTACTGTAGTATCATAATACCTATATGATATTTCAGGTCGCTACCTAGCTAGCTAATCAAAGATCTGAAATCAATTAAATTAAATTTTTAATGTTTACATTTCGGTTGGGATTTTTTTACAAAAGATATAAAGGGTATAAAGAGTGGATGGATTTAATATAGCTTTGACTAATGACAATTGATGACTCGAAGTGGGAATCGAACCTATAACCAACACTTTTACAGATAGATTGTATCCCACATACAGCAAGATAGGTCGACGGAATCTAGCATTGAGACACTCCGTTATCTCCTTGCCGCCTAATTTTTTGAGACATTTGCTTCTTTATTAGGTACCCCTGGTATTCTAAGTATTTGTTTTTCAGCTTTACTCTGTACCCCGCATATAGTAAGGTAAGCAGAGGAAGCCTAGTGTCAAAACTCTACGTCCCCCACTTTCTGTCGAATTTTCGAGGCATTGCGTGTTTAGTAACGAAAAGTGTGAAGAAATGAAAATATTTAATAATTCGTTCCCTGGCGATTGAACCCTCTACCGTCGCGTCTACAGTTACATTACACGCTTGTGCCACTGCGCCACATCAGCTTTATTTTAGTTCTAAGTACATATTTTTGTCTGAGTCTTCTCAGAAACAAGATTCCATCTACCAGCATCCAGCCGTTAACATTAGGTACTTATCTGATAAAATATTTCTAACAACTTGTTTGCACTCACAATATTTTGTGTAGAAATTTAAATTTGAAGGCGTATCCTTTATAACCTGTTAGTATCGTCTATTTTCATCTTTTAGGTGGGTTTTTATCAGTTTTTATTATCTAAATGTACAGTAGTCCGCGCTTCGAGTAATTTATATGAAAAATAAATGGTTCAAACGAAGTGCGGCGTTAGGTTCCGCATAACCTAAACAATTATATATTTAAAGTAGATGAATAAAGAATATCTTAGTGTTCTAATATTAGTTACTGTTACTAAGAATAGATAAAAAGGTAAACTGTAAAAACATTTAAAATGACATAAATATAAAAAAAAACCATCCGTCTGTCCGTACGTAATGTGACGAGGAGATGTTATTAAACAAATATTTCTACTATTAAGTACCGGTCCGGTCCGGCGTTCAGGTGAGCGCGGAGTTATGTCAACATACGTGACTGACGTAAGGTAATGTCAAAGTAAAGCCGATAAATATATTTTATAGCATATTAGCGGCTTCGCCCGCAGTTATTTATTTACTCATCTGAATTTCTTTCATATTTTCTTTCGTGTCAAACTAAAGTTTCAGCCAATTCAATAAAATAATCATTTTGTAGCAATTTTGTCGTACTAATAATTAACAAACAAACAAAGAACTAATAATTTAACTTACACTGATTCAACTTTTTTATTTATAAACCGAATTGAATAAAACAAACATGGTTTTGGTTTGGTTCTTTGATTATGGCGTTCCGAGTGTGCTAGTAGAACACATATGACTTCGCCAATGTCACGTTGTGTGGAGAAGACACGAAGGAGGTTGTACGGTAAAAAAGAGATAATGTTACACAATAGGAGAATACATGTTTAAAAAAAAGATCCAGTTAAGAATTGCCTTCACCTAAAACAAACATTAAAAGTTAAGGAAAGTTTCTGACATTAGCGTGCATAAACGCACATACAGTGATAAAACTTCTATGTACAAACAGCGATGAGTTTTGATTATTTTATATGAAAAAAATTGTTTTAAAGTACCTAGCGAACCGCTTGCGGCTTCGCCTGCTTGAACTACAGATTTATTTATCTACTAGTTGAATTACTTTCATGTTCTAATAACATTATCATAAAAATTCAAAACTTATAAAATTTTAGATAAGTCATTTCTTTATAGTATTTTTATCGGACAAAATAAGTTTATATTGACATAACTTTTTATTTATGAATCGATTTGAATAAAACCAAAACTACATGGGACAGGAAGTTTGCCAAAATACGATTAAATCAGGAAGCTGTTTCAGAGATTGGCGTGCACAAACGTACAAACGTACAGGCTTCTATTACAATGATACAAACATCTTTAACAATTTTACAATATGTATCGAGTAGTAATAATATATTATTAAAATAGGTGTTTTGACACTATTCTGTCTGCATACCCTACTGTTATTTATTGAAAAAAAAAACTAAGTATGAATTTTAAAATTTATATAGTACATTGCGAGTATCAACCTCCTTCTGTACTTTACTGATCTAGTTAAATATAATTAAAATATTATTATATTATTTTATTTGTTTTTATGACATTATTTTATTAATGATATTAACATTTCGATCCCTTTAAATAAGATAAAAAAAACATTTCGATCTAAACTTATTTAATACATTGCATGCGTATAATTTGCCTGATTTATAACAAATATTAAATGAGAAAAAAGAATTAGAAAAATAGCTGTTTAACATAATAAGTTCTTTGATTTTCACGATTATTACACATTTTAAATGAAACTATTTTAATCGGTTTAATTGCATATGCAATTAATCCGATTAAAATAGTTTAGTATTTTGGATATTATATAGTTTAGTATTTTGGATATTATTTGCGATTGAATTTGGATAACACTTTGCAATAGTCCGTGGTCACGAAATCGAACTCACAATCATTGTAAATCTTTTTCTTAAACGAGTGAAATATATATATTTTTTTATTTTCGAAAATGAGTCATTATACTTTATAAAATACTATAAAACGCTTCAGTATTTATATTTTTACGGCCTTGAGTGATTTCTTTTCATTTCAATTATGCTTATTGAATAATCTGAGCAGAACGTTTTTTTACTTATTTTGTTTCAAAAAACTACTTTATATATTCGTAATAGAGTTCATTATAGAAAAATATTAATCGTTTATTGTGGCGGTCAACTACCTCTTATAACGTTATGGTAGCCTGGTAACGGGCATTGTTGATTTCAGAAAAAAAAGTTAACTGTGTCACGGATTGACGAAGTAGGTTTTTGTTGAGGCGTTTGTTAGTTTTTCATATACAGCATTAGATTTTTCTTACTTTAGATATATTTTATATTAGCGGTTTCCGTGCGGCTTCGCCCGCTTATAAACTATATAAATATTTATTAAATACACTTTGTGATTAACAATTTGTTTATTTTTTGTGGTTTTCTACATATAATTTATTCTAATCGCGACAAGCGTCTGTAATGTGTGAACACGGCAGCTTGTGGGTTCAATTCTCACTCCAGGAAATATATTTTTTATGTTATCATTTTCTAGCTCTGGTAAGGGAGCGAAGCGCGGCGTTAAGTTAAGCTACTCAACACGCAATGTCTCCAGAGTTCAATACAAAATGATGATCAGAAGTGTTCAATAGCTACGGAGTATCTTAACACTAGGCTCCCAGATCCTCTTTGTCTATCCTGTTATGTGCTTGATGTAGTGTGAAGCTAAGAAATACATAAATAATGTAATGATTATTAACATTTATTTAAAGCACATGATCCCAGGGCCCCCAAACCTACGTAATTTTAGCAAAGCTGAAATTTTGAGGACTGTTAGTTTAAATAATGTAGTTAAGACAATATGCCAACTAACTTATAATACTTGGATGGCACATCACTATCTGGAAGGATGATTGAACCATCGGATTGATCTGGATGCTTAAAAATGATGAAATGCTTGCTAGTATAACGTATTTTGCCCCAATTATAAAAAACCTTTGGGACGTCTGGCAGATGTAAAGGCCCACGTAAAGAGTCTAGTATTAATAAATATAAATTTTTATCATAATTCTTAAAAACATATTTATATATACGAGCTATTCTACTTTAGGTGTGTATCTTTACGCTACGTTGGCGCTACCTCTGAAAGGGCCCCACTTTCGAGTTAGTAAGTATGCATGCAGTCTTAACTACATATTAAACTACTAATCCTCAAAATTTCAGATTTTCTAACATTACGTAAATAAAACTCAGTTCAGCTGTTCCGGGAATAAGCCCGGACAAACAGAAAGACAGACAAACAACATTTAGATAAAGAAAACCTAGTATAAAGACACTCTACTTATAAAGGCTGTCGTATCGGTTGTATAATTTTATGTACTCAGCCTGTTAGCAAGACAAAGCACGGCGTTAAGTACAGCCATTCATCACACAATAACTAGAAGTCGGGCAGAAACTGGACAGCGAACTGTCTCCTATCTACCTAACCTAGTATAATCAGTTCTCAGAACAGAAGCTATATAACATTTCAAATAATTAATTTAATTCTTATATTGTATCAAAAGTGTAATTTACCGCTTGGAAACGGTAACGAGTTAGAAAGCTACCATCTGCGCGTGCGCCATCATTTTCCAATTGTTATATAATGAAAAATGTTATTATTTTAACATTATGATGATTAGTGAGAGCAGTTGTGGTGTGGCACAGGTGTGTGACCGTAAACGCGATGGTTGTGGGTTCGATTCTCACTCAGAGGAATTAAGTATTTAATATTTTCATTTCCTCGGTCTGGTAACAAGACAAAACACGCAATGCCTGAAAAATTCAGCGGAAAATGGGAAACAAAAGCATCTTAAAGAGGAATTGTGTGTGCAGTAAAAAGCGAAAAAATAAAGAAAAATAAAGAAAAACAAAGACTATATTTAAGATATTTTCATTTCCCTCCTCTGCTGGTACAAGACAAACCGCGGCGCTGAATTCCGCTATGCAACAAGCAGTGACTCGAAATTATGCGAAAAATGGAGAACGGATTGTCTTACTAATATGATGTTTAAAGCAACAAGAAAACCAAGAATGAAGAAACCAAGAATGTGTACATTTTGTACCGACAAACGAACGGTATATAAATTATCAGCTTCACGCTGTATCCCGCACACAGCAGGGTAGGCAGAGGGAACCTAGTGTTAAGATGCTTCGTTCCCCACTTTCTGCCGAATTCTGGAGGCATTGCGTGTTGAGTGGCACAACTCAACGCCGCGCTTTGCCTCGACACCAGAGCCAAGAAATGGAAATATAAATTTAAGTAAATATTTCATTTCCTCGAGTGGGGATGGAACCCACAACCAGTCGGATTTACAGTCACACTTTGTGCCCCTGCGCCATGACTGACCTCTCTCGATACATAAATGATTTGACTTATATATGTATGTACATAATATATAGATACTAAATTATTCTTTAAGCTTATTGTATCTCGCAAATGGATGAGTAGGCAGAGGGAACCTAATGTTAGAACACTATGTTCCTTACGGCTTTGTCAGTCATTGTGTGTGTGAGTGGTGAAACACAATGCCGCACTTTGTCTTGAAACAAGAAAATGAAAATAATTCATTCCCCTGGGTGAGAATCGAACCGATAACCGTCGTGCTTACATTTAGAAGCTGTACCTTTGGCCCCACGCCACCCAAACCCAAATACGTTATGTACCGACAAACGAACGGTACATTCAGCATGATTTAACTAAAATATACAGATACAAAATTCCTCTTTAACTTAAATAAATATAAAGGTCATTATTCCATACAATTGTAATTATATAAAGTTTTTATTTCAATGTCTCGAGAAGCATTAAGATTTGTGGGTCGATAACTTAAAAAAGATTTACTATTCCGCTTGTGAAATAATTTTTCTGATTTAATTTAGTCGGTGTTTCGTAATGCCTCTTAATTGTAATTAAATGTGGATATAAATTTTATATTTTTAAAGTACATAGGTGTATAGGGAACCTAGTGTTAAAACACTTCGTTCCCCACTTTCCGCCGAATTTTCGGGGCATTGCCTGTTGTTGATTGGGAGAACTTATGAGAATCTAACCCGTAGTCGTCACATTACAGTCACACGCTTGTACCGCTGCACCATATAAGGTAATACGTGAAGCAAAATTCTTGTGCCTCTTCTTATGAAAATTGTCCAAAAGAAGAAAAATTAATTTGGTACAGTTACAGACAACATATAGATATATTTTAAGTTATTAAGTGATGGGGAACGGAGTGTCTTAACACTAGGTTCCCTCTGCCTATCCTACTATGTGCGGGATACAGCGTGAAGCTGATTTCGTGAACAACTATGTAATGAAATTTAGAAATCTGAATTACGCACACTTCTAATTGTTGAATCAGCATGAAACTTGGCGATTGAATGTATATGGTACCATCGAGTTGGACACAGAACTGTTGTTGTCTGTTAAAGAAAGAATATTTTTTTGTTTTTTGAACTATAATTTATTAAAAATAATGAATATTAATATAATAAATCAATAAAATTAATATAACACATTACCATAGATATTACACCTATTTTCTCAGCTCTAAAAAAAAGAGAAAAAAAAAGGGAATCGAACCCACCTATATCATCGAATATACCTACAGTTAAAAACCTGTTAACTGCGTTACAGCGAAGTCAGTTCATTAATAATTTTGACCAATTTTCCTTGAAACAATGGCTTAAAATCTCATAAAGTACAATCAGCGGCGACTGACAATGGCCACCATTTCCCACGACTCTTGGTACTTCCTCTATGAAACATAGAAATTCAATTATTTCAAAGAAATTTACTTCAAACATACAGTTCCTACAAACTGAAGGAACTAAGTTCTTAAGTTATGACATGGTCAAGGAAATTGAATTGCAAAATTTCTTATTAGTGATTTGAAATGATTGTAGTAGTTTACGAAATATTTTTAAATTTATTAATTTTTAGGGCTGAATAGCTATAGCTTTATACCTACCTTACAAATTAAAAAAAAAACATTTACCTTCCTCGTAAACTTCCAAAAAAAATATTTAAAAAAAGCAACTATTTGAGTTCCGGTAACGCGGCAAAGCGCGGCCACCAAAATTTAATGGAAAATGGGGAAGTATCTTAGTGGGAACTTAATAGTATTAAGTTCCCACTAAGATACTTCCCCATTTTACCCATGGTACCCCAGGTCCCCTCTACATAACCCGCTAAATGTGAGATACAGCGTGAAGCTAGAAAAGAAACGTAATAATCAAACCCACAACAACTTCAAATAGATAGTAATCTAGATAATTCATGATTTATAGTATAGTAATGAAGACGGTACGATTTGACAGCGCGGGGAAAGTGCGCTGGCATTTCTGGTGGTTGACTGAACATTATAAATGAAGTTGGTGTTTTTTTTAACTTCATTGATTTATAGATATCGTTAATTGGCTTCATATTTTTTGAAGAACAGTGTCATTTGTCTGTGTTTTTCACTTTCCGCCAAGTTGGTAATTGTTTTGTATTTTTAGTTTCACACCGTATCACGCACATAACAGGGTGGGCAGAGGGAACCTGGGAACCTAGTGTCCATAAGACACTCCATTACCCATTAGGTATGAACGTTTCCGACTGTCCGCCGAATTTTTGACTAGGTTATTTCTGCTTACCTTACTAAACTCGCAATGTGACAAGATTTAGTTTTCAAAACAAAAAAGATTATTTACAAAATTTTCCCCTTACACGACTTGAACTCGCAACTATCCCCGCCATGTTTTGATCGTGCAGCGGTCAAATATTATAAATAATTTTATGTTATGAAACTATTTTAATCGGATTAATCGCGTATATTTTGTATTTTTATACATTTTTGGAAACCCGACGTTTCGAACACTTTGCAGTAGTCCGTGGTCACGGGTAGACTGAGGTGGCATTCGTCTGTCAGTTGACATAATTATTATATCAGACTACCGCCAACGATTTCTTAATTGCCTCGTGACCACGGACTACTGCAAAGTGTTCGAAACGTCGGGTTCCCAAAAATGTATAAAAATACAAAATATACGCGATTAATCCGGTTAAAATAGTTTCATTTAAAATGTGTATTAATTGTGAAAATCAAAGAACTTATTAATGTTATGTTAATTACAAAAGCAACCATCATTCCCATTAATAATGATCAAACGTTAATCATTAAAACATATTAATTTAAAAAAAAATTAAATTAAATTAGCTTCACGCTGTATCCCGCACACAGCAGGGTAGGCAGAGGGAACCTAGTGTTAAGACACACCGTTCCCCACTTTCTGCCGAATTCTGGAGGCATTGCGTGTTGAGTGGCAGAACTCAACGCCGCGCTTAACCTCGACACCAGAGCGAAGAAATGGAAAAATTAATTTAAGTAAATATTTCATCTCCTCGAGTGGGAATCGAACCCACAACCAGTCGGTTTTGCAGTCACACCTCATGCCGCTGCGCCACGACCGGCCTCACATACATATTAATAACATATTAATTTATTATTCAAAATTTACTTTTATAATTTGATTACTTTAAATATGCTAATAATAACGAATATACTTTTCCTTCATTAATAAAGTTGTCATTTCTTATGGCGTTTGAAAGTAGTCCTAAGTTCAAATACAATAAAAAAGTATTATAAAAAAAAACAAAAAGAAAAAAAACAAGCGCAATAGTTCGTTAGGAACAGTCGGGGACTTTTAAATTTAACATTTTTTTTCTTAAGATTTGTTGATATGAGATTTGATCGATTAAGGAATATATACATACGTAAATTGATAAACACATTACTCTGTTTTGCTTCGCGCAGTCAGGTAAATATCAAAAAGTAAAAAAGTGACTTGTCGCAAGTCAATTTCGCCCATTAATTGTTCCAAAACAGTTAACATTAGAGCATTTTCTTAGTGTCTGCATCTTTCATTACCAGAGCGAGAAAATGAAAATAACCCTATTTCCTAGTGCAAAACGAATCCATATACCTTGCTTTTACAGTCGGACGCTGCCACTGCGCCACTATGGCCACCATTTTACAAATACCTACAAGTAAAAATATCTGTAATAATATTCAATCGCGTGATTCCAAAGTAAAGCGGAAATTTATTTTCATATTGAGTGTGTATTATTCAGAACACTTTCTAAAATCATTATTGTATCGTCGAAATATTCTTTAAAGATTGCAAAAAACTAGCTCTCGTATACATGCAGCTTCGCGACCGTGATCTTATGGAAATAACTAAGCATTGTTTTTATTTTTCAGCTTCACGCTGCAACCCGTATGTAACAGAGTAGGCAGTGGGAATGTAGTGTTAAGACACTCCGATCCCCACTTTCCATCGAATTCTGGAGGAATTGCGTATTGAATGGCGAAACTCAACCGAGTTCTTCTCTCTTCCTTGACACCAGATCTCAAGTGCGATCGAATAGCCTATATAATGTAGTATCAAACACAAAAAGAATAAGAATCGGTTCACCCAGTAAAAGGTTCTGAGGTAAAAAAGATAAAAAAATACAGTCGAATTAATAACCTCCTCCTTACGGAAGTCGGTTAAAAATACCAATACACTGAAAGTGCTAAAACGCTTTAAATGCTAATTTTATTAATTTCTTAACACTAAACTTAGTGATAAACGCGTCGATTTGACATTTTTATGTACAATACAAATTGTTTGTATAAGTTATATATGAAACATATGTAAAATTAATATAATTTTAATAGTATAATTGATAAACCCATCAAGAACATAAATGTGAAACGAGAGCCAAGTTTAATGTCGAGTAATGCGTCGTTCTCGACGTAACCGATAAAGAAATCAAAGAATTATACATATAGAAGTTAAGAAACGTTTAAATAAAAATAATAAATAAGACATATTTTACTGAAAAAAATCATCCAACTTTTCCAATTCCAGTGACTTAAAAAACTATAATCAAGATATCCTGCAGTAATCTGACAAAAGAAAAGGTGTTTTATATAATAATATATCCTCCATTAAAATGCTACTACAGCGATATAAGCTATTGAAACCGAAAAAAATCACAAATTATATAGATGTAAAATGTTTTTTCTTCGACTATTAAAAATAATATGAGATTAAGTATGTTTTTAAATAAAAATAAACTGTAAGACATATTTTAAAATATTTTTTTAGACTTTTTTACAGTTTACAGTAAAAAGTATGTTTTTTATTAATTTAATATATAAAGCCAAATCACTTTATCTTTCCAATTCCAGAGACACATAAAAAACTAGAATCAATATATCCCACAGTACACAACATCTCTCAATATAAGGCCCTCCATTTAAATGCTACAACATTCATATAAGCTATTAAAACGCAAAAAGAAACACAAATTATATCAATTATATGTAATTTTTTTTTCAACTATAAAAAAGAATATAATGATAACCAAATTTTTTAATTAAACTTAAAAAAAAACTTTTTTTTAACAGTTTACAGTAAAATGTATATAATTTTCTCCAGCCAAATCACTTTATTTTTCCAATTCCAGTGACTCAAAAAAAACCAGAATCAAGATATCCTGCAGTAATCTGACAAGAGACAAGGTACTTTATAATACAACATCTCCCCATATAAGGTCCCCCATTAAAATGCTATTACAGCTATATAAGCTATAAAAACACGTAACGGAACACCACCGCAAGCTATTTTACGCATGCATTAAATTCTTTCGACTTATTTAAACTTCTGGTAGGTAGGTTCTTTTTAATGTTAACTTTACTTGGAGTCAAGTACCGTTTGAGTTATAGCCGTTGTTTTTTTGGTTTTACAGTTTATTTTGTAGGTCATCGTGGCGCTGTGTGAATGATATGTAGGTTTGATTCCCGCTCGGGGGAATAAGTTATTTTCGTTGCATCGTTTAGGTAAAACAAACGTTGAGATCTATGATTTATCTCATAGTATCTTGAATATTGGTGGAAAAAGTAGAATAGAGGATTTAGACACTAGGCTCGCCTTAAAATGCCTGGTTGAATAATAGTCCCAAGTCCAGGAAAATGTTTTCATTTGTTTGATATTTTATTTATTTATATTACTAAATAAAGTTTAAACGAATTATCAGGCGTTAAAGGCCGCTACTTTGTAAATATTGCTCCACGAGAAATACTTAATAACCATTCTCAGGGTTGGATTATATTTTTTTCCTCGCTCTGGGTGAAAATTAGGCGTAAGATGCGGAAGTGTTTTTAGACTAGGTAGGGAGGGGTCCCTACCCTGCGATATGGGGGATACTGTGTGATGCTAAAATATAAGCTTTGTTCCACAAACAATATAATAACAATATTTGGATATTTATTATTATTTGCATACAATTATAAAAATAACGTTACTTTTTTTGGGATTCAGTAACAAAATGACAAAAAACAAAACCCTTATTTGTTAAATAACCGATAGGACGATCACGTTGTATCAAGATCTTAGCTATGGCTTAGGACTTGGATCATTAAAATTCTTATATATGTAATATGTTAACATATTACATTCTATAATCATGTGATGGAATACTAACAAGATAACCTACCTATCGATCTGTCTATTATACAGCAATTTTTAAAATTTGAGCCATCGTGGCCATCTGTAAATCTGGTGGTTGTAGATTCAATTCCGCTCGGAGTAATGATTATGTTTTAAGCTATTCTTATTTTCTCGCTCTGATAAGACGAACCTGACGTTTAGTTTCAACATTAAGAACACGAGTCCTCTAATTCGGATGTAAACTGGAGTGTGAAGTATGCCTATGTGAATCTGAGAAACGTTTGAGCTCTGATTTAAAATAGGCAAATGTTCACGAGTCTATACTATAACTAGCGGCCCACTCGCGGCTTCGCCCGCATACCTCCTATAACACTTTTATTATGCTGTATTTGCTAACAGATTGATACATCCAATGACTTAACATGACTTGGCTGCTTCATGCCATCAGCGGCAAGGGCGCCGCAATTCAAACTTATGCTTGCGGCTGTAAACAGAGCGTTGAATTATTTTAATTTTATATTTTATCGAACAGTATACGTCCAAATAACATACTTATCTTCATAAAATTGGGAAATTTTCTTTCTTCCTCTTCTTTTCTTCCTTTCCTTTTCAATTGAATTCCGTCACGAGGGATCATGACGGAATTTAATCGAGAACCTCAAGAACTTTAATAATTTTAGTAGCTTTCATACAAAACAAAAGGAAAGTAAATCGGCCCAGTAGATCCAGAGATCTTAGCGTTTAAACAAATAAACAATCGAAAAATCTAAATAAAAAAAAAACTAAATCTAATCTAAATCTTCCGCTTAATTGTATTTGTATAGTTAAAATTATAGTATATAAATATTCTATTATACTATACATATAATAAAATTGTAACTAATCTCTGTCTGTGCAAGGAATATATATGGATCTTGAGAGATATTTACCAAAGTAATAGAATCCAATCGAATGTTTTTAATTTTTTTGTCTGTTTGTCTGTTTATCTATTTGTCTGTGCTAACGCACAGATATGTATTGAACAACACTTCATATTGATATAACTTTTTATTAATAAACCGAATGACTTAATAAAAAAACACTTAATGTCAAGGGCCTTTGCCAAATGACAAAATCGCAAACTGCATTTAAATAGGTTAAGCTGTTTCTGAGATTTGAAACAGATAAAAATATCATTGTTTTGGGTTCTATTACAAACTAAGAAAAACACTAAGAAAAAGGAAAATTTAAAAAAGTAACTTTCCTAGCCTTTCTTGGAAAATAAAATACAATTCAAGGCCGAAACAGAAATAAACACCTTGTATAAATATTATAACCAGAATAAATCTTTATAAGGTAACTCGGTCAAAAAACGACCATTTCTTCAGATTTGCGACTATATAACCCACTTACTGTTATATTTAACAAAAAAGTAGACTTTTCCAGGAACTTGTCATAACTGTACAAAATCGAGTATCTGTTGTTTTATAACCAGTTTACTTGTCAAGAATGATGAATGTTTATTGGAAAAAGTCAATATGGATTTAAGTTCGATTCCCATTTTTTTTATTAGAGCACATTTACATTTTAGTGAATTTTTGCCGATGCTTGCGGAGAGAACCTATCGTTAGACACTGTTTGTCACTCTCCAATTACTATTTTGTGTTGAGTGGTGGAACTCAACACGAAAAAATGAAAATTATTTATAAATCAGTTTCACGCTGTATCCCGCACACAGCAGGATAGGCAGAGGGAACCTAGTGTTAAGACACTCCGTTTCCCACTTTCTGCCGAATTCTGAAGGCATTGCGTGTTGAGTGGTACAACTCAACGCCGCGCTTTGCCTCGACACCAGAGCGAAGAAATGGAAATATAAATTTAAGTAAATATTTCATCTCCTCGAGTGGGGATCGAACCTACAACCAGTCGATTTACAGTCAAACTTTGTGCCCCTGCGTCAAGACTGGCCTCAAAAATTATTTAAATTTAAATAAAGCGGGAATCGAACCCACAACTCTATCCCACTACACCTCAAGTATTTTATAACCGTTTTTACCAGATTTTACAAAATAATTTTGAAACCACAATCCAACATCTCATTTTAATGTTCCTCAATTTCCACAACCACTAATAATTTACTTTAGATCTACTTAGAAGAAAGTAAATTACATATAAATATAGGTTCTGCCCTACATGATCCTAATCCAGAGCCAATCTGAATGGACAAAAAGTCCAATAATCTTGGTATAATGATAGAATAATTATGTAAAAGTAGTTCTTTCGATAGAAAATGGAAGTCCTAAAGAAAGTTCAAATTATAAATTGTATGAGATAATTTGTATATTAGCAGTAGAATTTTATAAGTATATGTAAATATATGTATAAAATTTGTAATCTGTTTTAAAATGTTATTAAAAAAGGCGCTTCACGCTGTATCCCGCGTATAGTAGGTAAGCAGGAGAAATTTTGTGTTAAAAGACTTTAGCTTCACGCTGTATCCCGCGCACAGCAGGGTAGGCAGAGGGAACCTAATGTTATAGACACTCCGTTCCCCATTTTCTGCCGAACTCTGGAGGTATTGCGTGTTGAGTGGCAGAACTCAACGTCGCGCTTAGCCTCGACACCAGAGCGAAGAAATGCAAATATATAATTTAAGTAAATATTTCATCTCCTCGAGTGAGGATCGAACCCACAACCAGTCGATTTACAGGCACACTTTGTGTCCCTGCGCCACGACTGGCCTCAATTATATACTCTGCACTCAATTATCAAGACATTAAGTATTGAGTGCAGGAACTCAGCATATACTTTTGTCATGTAGAAATGAAAATATTTCAATTTCCACGAATAGAAATCGAACTCACAAACTCTACAGAATTTATATAAAAATATATAGTTACATTATAAATTTAATATAAATTAAACACTAATAAACGTCTCTAAGCGTGGATTATGCTATAAATTAAATATATCAGTAATACAGCACAGAAACTGTCAAAATTAATAAGCAAAGCAATAAATCTAACAGATCGTCCAAAGGATCGAGTCCAAAGCGAACATCATTTGTTGACTGTAGAAATAACTTGTGAGAAATAACGGCGTTGAAATATTGTTGAGGTAATGTACGTACTGTGATTTATTGGAAATAGTTTATATTTTATTATAGAGAATATAGTTACTAGAAATACTATATATAAATAAATAAATAAATAAATAAATCAGGCCAGTCGTGACGCAGGGGCACAAATTGTGACTGTAAAACTGACTGGTCGTGGGTTCGATACCCACTCGATGAGATGAAATATTTACTTAAATTCATATTTCCATTTGTTCGCTCTGGTGACGAGGCAAGGCGCGGCGTTGAGTTCTGCCACTCAACACGCAATGCCCCCAGAATCCGCCACAAAATGAGGAATGGAATGTCTTAACACTAGGTCCCCTCTGCCTACCCTGCTGTGTGCGGGATACAGCGTGAAAAATAAATAAATCAGCTTCATGCTGTATCCCGCACACAGCAGGGTAGGCAGAGGGAACCTAGTGTTAAGAAACTCCGTTTCCCACTTTCTGCCCAATTCTGGTGGCATTGCGTATTGAGTGGCAGAACTCAACGCCGCGCTTTGAACGAACAACCAGTCGGTCTTCGAACCCACAACCAGTCTGTTTTAGAGTCACACTTTGTGTCTCTGCGCCATGACTGGCCTCTTTAAATTTATAATATATCTAATTGCTTTTCAATTTGAGAATTATAGGCCAATGGGAAGTACAACTTATTAAAACTGACACACTAAAGTTTGCGGCTTGTATAAAATCATATGATATTTTCTTTTATTTATATTGTAAGTTCTCACTGCATGCCAAATTTCATAACTGTAAGTCGATGGGAAGTAAGTACCCTATAGGTTTTGATTACGCAGTGTATTTGATACAGAATGCAGCAAAAACGACGATAAAAGAAGACTTATTTTAGGCTTAATTTAAACAATCTTTGCAATATTTGTCAAAGCTTTCAGAAGAAACGGGACCATTCTTAACGGCTTATTAAATAAAGCTACCACATACCACTTTTCATTATAATAATATTTTCTCATAAAACCCGACGGACGGTACGGACGGTAGCATGACAAGTTAAATGCGGCATCCTGTAAATTTTCTCGAGACTAGTTTTCTTAGGCTTAAGAGATCATTAGCAAAACGGTCTTATTTCTATATTGGTTTCCACTTTCGCTAACCTCTTGACAAAGTAGTAATTGCACTTTTAATAGTGATAACATTGAGGAAATGTATAGAATTCTTCAGATTAACTTTATAAATAAGGTTATACCTAAGGAGAAACTAGATGTTTCTAAAAGATTTTGTGATCATTCATCGTCTAAGATGAGAATCAAAAAAGACAAGTATCAAAAACAGGTTAAGGACCTATAAGTCGGTTTCGCCCACCGAGGCTTCTGTACCATTTTCAATATTGTAGGTCAACGGGAAATACAAGATCAAGTGCGAGTCGGACTAGCCCACCGAGATTTCAACAGTAGGTACGGGAACGGGAAGTATCTACAACTTATAACATTGATAAATTAAAGTTATGAGCTATGCTTGCGGTAATGGCAATATTATTATCATATTCTTTCAATAAGTGTTTATTCATACACAGTATTCTTAAAACACTGAAAACTTGACTTATAGCAAATAGTACAAATGTATGCTTAATACATACATCTCTACATATATATTTTTTAAGAACTCCTCCGGGGGTGCTTTTTACGTGACCTTCCTCCAGTATCTTTTATACTGTGTTTTCCTAGGTCAACCGAGGTCGCCTCCAACCTCTCTTGTCGCTCACTTTTCCATCGTAAATCTTTTTTGCCATTCTTTCATCACTCATTTGTTCGACGTGCCCAAACCAGCTGAGCATGTTCTTCTTCATTCTCACCGTGACATCCTCGCTACCTGCCATTTAAGTACTTGCCAATCTGTGTACCTCTTCATTGCGGATTCGATGAGTTAAGCTGACTCCGCATATGCTACGAAGAGATCGCATCTCTACAGCACTTTACATTTCTTTCATTTTTCTTCTGTAATACCCACGTTTCGCTGCCGTATAACAGTGTCGTTACCAACACTGCATTATGTACGACCAAACGCGCAGCTGTGCTGACGTTTCGCCGTCACATCAATGCCGCTAAGGCACCGTTAACCTTGTTACCGGCAGCAATACGCCTTTCCACATCCATCCCGTATCTTCCATCTCTACTGTACATACTTCCCAAGTTCACGAAATTTCAGTCATGAAAATGATTCCCAAGTATACCACAGCAAAGAAATAAAGATGTTAAATATTTTATCCTCGAGTGGGAATCGAACAAACAATCTATAGCGTTTAAGTCGCCCATGTGTCTCTGCGCCAAGACTGGCCTCTACATATATAAGTGTATATTTAATAGTTTCCCATACAAATGTTACCATATCAAAATACACAATCAGCTATATTTGACACACTCGGTCGACCATTCTAACTTCTACATACATACATACATACGTTGCATTGAAAACGAAAGAAACAATACGGCACTATCTCTAAGAACGTCAACGCGGAATATAATCTGGTGTTAATATTATATGAATATCGTGATTTCCGTGGAATTATGCATAAATTTAGTTGAAAGTTTACCTTAAGGTATGTAAGGTTTTGTTTTAAACTTCACGCTGTACCCCGCACATAGCAGGGTAGGCAGAGGGAACCTGGTAACTGAGACATTTCGTTTCTATTAAAATAATTCCTTTACCCGAATTCTGGAGGCATTGCATGTTGAGTGGCGGAACTTAACGCTGCGCTTTGCATCGTTACTGCGGTGAGGAGATGAAAATATTTAATATTGCATTTCTTGTCACCACTTTTTATTTAAAATAATTATCTAGTCTAACATTTTTACAGTGATATTCCACTTCCAAAACTTTTTCTTAGACAACACATAAAAAGTTTTATGTATCCTTTTGGAAACCGTTCAAGCCATTTTGACCACTTCGCCATACGATCTTATCAAACTGCGTAATTTTAAACGATTTTGTTGGTTTTTTTTTGTATTTTTCTGCATCTCCTAGCTATAATAAAATAGGCAAGAACTTAGTAGTAAGGCACTCCGCACTTTTCAGTTATTATAGAGACTACGAGATATAGCATTTAATATCATCGAAATAACTATAAACAAAAAAAAACTCAAGCGATTTATCATTTAAAAGTCTAACAATTTTGCATAAAGACTATACACATAACTAAATCTTACATACGACAAATCCTGACGCATATCCCTTACAAAATACTAATATAAGAGGAAATGGACATAAGAAACCCATTCGCCATATTTCTAAGAAGTCACAACTTTGCAAATAAAAGATATAAAATAATGTATAGGTTCTAACAACTCGTTTTAAGTTTACACGACACGACAAGATATTTCGTTTCCTGTGGACGATGCTGTGCTATGTAACTTTTTTTATCTCGTATTGTTTTATGAATATTCAATTTTTTATTTTGTTTAGCTTCACGCTGTATCCCGCAGGAGGGTAGACTAAAGGGACTTGGGATACTAGCGTTAAGACACTCCGTTCCTGTTAAGAGTTAAGACATTTCTGTTATTATCTCTTTTTTACCATACAACCTCCTTCGTGTTTTCTCTACACAACGTGACATTGGCCAAGTGATATGTGCTCTACTGGCATGCTCAGAACGCCATAATCAAAGAACCATACTATACCATACCATTTCTGTTGACTACTCCGCTAAATTCTCAAGGTATTGCGTGTTGCCTGGTGGAACTCAACGCCGCGCTTCTTGCTGGTTTTTGCTTTTGGTACCACAGCGAAGAAATAAAAATATTAATAATTAAAAGTTTTTAAACATTTTTAAAATGTTATTCCACACTTAGGAAAGAAAAATACGTCGGTTTCCAGGAGGCGCGGGTTCGAGTCCCGCTGCGTTCAAATTTTTATACGTTTTCTAAATAAGTAATTAAAAGTTTATTCTCCCGGGTGTAGAATCAAACCCACAACCGTCAAATTTCGGTCACGCTGTGCCTCTGCGCCACGGCCGCTAGACGTGACATGTAATATTTATATTTTCATGTTCAAGTAGACATAAAAAATATTAATATAAAATAATGTAGCTATTTCTAACCAAAGCTTTTAGAAACACGCACGAACTTTAGTTCAAAAGTTTGTTCTATAACTTTTTATTTTTCTGCAATCTTGTACTAAAAGATGTTATCGAATTACTTTTATTGCTTTATCTACTTCTTAATTAACTTTGTTTTTTTATTTTTACTTCTTCGTTCGTGGGGAACGGAGTGCCTTAACACTAGGTTCCCTCTGCCTACCCTGCTGTGTGCGGGTTACAGCGTGAAGCTGATTATTCCGCATGACGCTGTTGTGGTGAAACAACGCAGCGTCTGACAGGGCAATAGTTGTGAGTTCAATCCCCATTCGGGAGTATGATTGTGTATTATCTGATTAGAAGACACAGCGCTGTGTGGAGTTCCGCTATTCAACTAACAATGTCTCAAATTAGACGGTGTTCGCTCCTCCTGCTATGTCCGGGATACAGCATGAAGCTAAAAAATATATGCTTTCCGGGACCGCATTAGAGGAACGCAAAAAATTGTTCAACATAAAATAATTTATTAATTTGTACCGACCATCTATATTAGTATTATGTAATTTGAAAAAAAAAAGAAGAATTTGAATAGATTAGACAGCTTTCATCTGATTTTTGGCTCTCTGTGAATTTCTCGTACGTAATATATTTGAAATTTTGTGAAATTTTGTTGTTTTTAATAAATTTAACATTATTTTTGGCGACAATACCAGACGTAAAAGACAAGATCACAAAAGAGTTACTACAGAGAAGGACAAAATTGTCAAGAGTGTATTCAGAAACTGCACTTCCACTTCTTCCGAGGTACGAAGCAAGCTGCAGGAGGTTTGACAAGTGACTGTTAGCACCAAAACGATTAAAAGAAGGCTTAAAGAAGCTAGTATAGGTTCGTACTCACCTGCCAGTGGCCTATTGCTCTCCGCAGGTTATTCAGCAGCCTGGTCCAAATGTGATCGTTCGCACCAAAATTGGGATGATGGTGCTTGTGGAAGAGCACTCTTTTTCAAATGAGTCCAGATTCTGTCTGACATTCTAGAGTGTATGGTGATACCCTTTCCCCATTCATCATAGCAATACTCAATTTTCATTATGTAAGGTTAACAATCACCACAATTGAGGCTCTAACGTTACTGCCTCTAATTTGTTCTTTTTTTATAATCGTAATTAGGTACAAAAAAGTTAAGTTAATTAATTACCTGTTTTTATTTTCAAAATTTTAAAATGCTTCTATTCTGCAATTAAATATGTTTTTATATGGATTTATCATCTTACTTTTTCGTTTTTCTAATTATATCCCTGAGTGTATTCCTAGAATAATCCATTTCTAAGCTTATACCACGACGTCCTCTCGAATACACGTCTCGTCGCTACTATATAATCATCATATAACAACTTTACGGTAAACAACATTTAGATGTAAATCAAAATGTAGGTACGTATACATATATATGCAGAACAGATTGGCCCCTATCTTATACGCCAATAATTTATGTATATTGTAACCATTCCTATATTAATTATGTTAAAATTGATTTAAATAAAATCTTTTTTCTTGGGTTCCGTACTTTTTAAAAGAAAAAGGAACCCTTATAAGATCACTCTGTTGTACTTCCGGTTGACCTAAGTTATGAAATTTAGCCGCTAGCATCTACAGGTAGTACTAGGTCAGGGTAAAATCTGAAAACTATACATTTGTGGTTAAATCCTAAAAAATAATAGCCTTTAAAGGGAGCAAAAATTGGTATTATAGCCGCTAGTTCAAGTGAGGTATCAGATGAAAAGGCTCTGGCTAAGCTAGGCCTGAATTTCAGAAAAAGCTCGAGACCTCCAATTTTTGTACGGTGGCGGAGTCCTAATCGCTTTTGTCCGATTTTTTTTGATAAGCTTCCCGCTGCATATTATATGTAGTGGGGTAGACAGAGGAGGCCTAGTATTAAGACACTCCGCTCTTTCAGCTGAATTCTGAAGGCATTGCATCTTAAATGACGGAACTAAACGCCGCGCTTTGCCTCGACACCAGAGCGAAGAAATGAATGACATTTGCAAAAATCGAACCCACAGCCTATCGCGTTTATAGTCACACACTTCTGCCCCAGCGCCACAACTGAACTCTATCTCTAAAGTCTTCTTTAACAACTGCTATATTATTATGAGACAAGCTGACGCAGCGTGATCGGATACCGGACAACCAGTTCGTTTATATCGTTATGTACATAAAACATATTTATCTTGTCAGCTTCTTATTAAAAAACATGTTAGATTAAACTATGACACATATGTACGCATAAATTAACGAGCGTGCTCGTTCTCGTCTAAAAAATATATATTTTTTAATTTTGTTAGCTTCACAGAGTATTCCGCGCAAAGCAGGGTAGGCAGAGGGAATCTGGCAATCTAGTGTTAAAACATTTAGTTCTCATTTTCCGCAGATATCTGGAGGCATTGAGCGGTGAGTGGCGAACCACCACATTTTGCCTCATTATCTAGAACTAAATAATAAAAGTATTAAATATTTCATTTTTTCGAATGGGAGTCGAACCCAGAACCTGATACGTTTATAGCCGCTCACTTGTGCCCCTGCGCCCGACTGGCATTTAGCAGAGTAGGCAGAGTATACATGTTGTATAGACTTTCGTTAATACATAGTTTATTCTTCCGATTCCAATTTCCACTTAATTTCGGAACATTACGCTTTTGGTGACAGAACTCTACGCCGACCTTTGTCTAAACATACCCACGAGTGGGGACACAAATCATAGTTATCTCAAAAATTTTAAGATAACTAATGTAGTTAAATACTTGAAATAATTTTATATCATCCAATCGGTAGCCGCACCAGCTTTGCCTTTGTAACAAAATCTAATATTAGTACAACATGGCTCTAAGATCAAAGAATAAAAAATATACCTGCCTATGCTGCCTGCTGAAGGAATGTAGGAGTATTAAAACACTCCGTTCCCGTTTAAACCTCGCTTTATCTTGTTAACACTAACACAGAAATAAAAACAATTAATTCCTCTTATAGGAATCAAACCCACAACCATCGCTTTTTCACTGACACGACGACACAACAGCAGCAAAAATATTAATTAATTAAAATACTAAGCAAAAACCTGCATAATTCTCAAGCAAAATGCAATAAATAATTACAATACTCCCAACGAAAGAACATTCTTCATAATGTCCAATTTATAATACGCAGTTTATTCAACAAGTGCTTAATTATAAACTCTGTGGTCAAGATCACTATCTACAGTATGTAAGTTAATACGATACGTTACCGCTGTTTTGACGTTGAAATATGAATTGAATAGAATAGAATTTATTTACTTCTATAGGTAATTTGCGTGAGATCGTTTTAAATTGGTTTTGACTAGAGAAGGAATAAAAAAGAGGAACCCTTATAGGATCATTTTGTTGTCCGTCTTCCAAGATTATTTATTAAAAGATCGTGTGGAGATATCAAGCTGGAATTAATATCAAATATTGCTTAGCTTTGTCCCTAATGGTACATAAAGCTTTTTAGTCGATGCATTGAAAATAAGTGAGCTTAAGATTCTTCCGTTCTTAACTTACCGCCGAATTCTGGCATTGCGTGATGAATATCAGCGTCCAATACCGCATTCCTCCTGAACGGAGATGTGGTTCGGTGGAAAATGGGGAACATAGAGTCTTAACATAAGGTTCCTTCTGCCTTCCCTGTTACATAAAAGTTACATACAGCGTGAAGCTGAAAAAAACTTTTCTGTAGAAACTAGGTAGTATTTATAATTCTAAACATACACTTACACCGAGTCCGCACATGTAACGCAGGATACAAGTAGGTTGATGGTAATATTGCATAATGTCTGGAATTAATGAACATCTACATAATAGCCAGTTACATATACGCGTGTCCAGTCTAATGATGATATAACTTTATTATGAGATCGTTTCCTTTGAAAATGTCTTTTTATTTGTGATATATAAGGAAGAGTTAGTCCTAAAGTGGTAGCACCATTATAACTGGAATTGGGGTTAAGTAACGTTCAATTTGGTTGGAAGTTGATGGGTGTGTAGATTGCTTCCGTGAATCAGGAGTCATAACAAACATTTGATACCAGTGGGTCCCACTTGATAGGCTACGATGCCGAAACGGACAAAATCTTGATGGACAGTTCAGAATATAAGAAGAAACAAATATATTTTTATGGTTTCCAGGTTCCCTCTGCCTAGTCTTTCGCGGGATATAGCGGGAAGCTTAAAATATATAATTTGAAACACAGAACGTCTCTACCTTAGTTATCGGAATTAGACCGTAATAATGTTATATTTACACTTGCCGCTCCATTGCCTACAATGTGTTCAACCGGTTTTAGATAGTGCTTCTCAAACTGTGTGAAATGCATCTCCAGCATGATGTAAGGTTGGTCGCTGTGCCTTCTATTTTTCAGAAATTATGGTCAAATAGTCCAAAATTGAGACATGAAATTACTCATATGATGATCCACTATAACAAACTTTGTTATTCAAAATCTATAAAGATAAGAAATTAAAATTTAATAAAGATCATCATCGTAGAGCAATGGGGCACCGACCAGCGACCAAATGTAAACGAAACGTAGATTGTAGTTCGATTCCCGTTCGAGGCAATACCTCATAATTAATTACTCGTTTTGGCAATACTAAGCATCGCGTTGACTTCTGCTACTCAACAATGACTCAAATCCTATCAGAAAGTGAAGAACGGAGTATCTTGATACTAGATAATCTCACATGAAAGTATTTTTTTTAAACATTACAAAAATAGCTAAAATACAAAAAAACTTCTTAATTGTTATTTTTTTATGTTTATATAATTTTTATATTATAATATAATTAATATGTACGTTTGTACATTAAGTGAGGAATGTCTAACCTTTGAAAGGTCACAACGCTATAGAATATCTTTGTTTTTTGTCTCGTATTAGCAATAGTCTGTGGGACGTGTTGTGGAATTTTAAGTATCATTAATACAACTTTCCACCGTCGTGGTGCAGTGGCAAGCGTGTGACTGTAAAAAATTACACTTGAAGTATTCGTAGAAATTAATAACAGACCCATAATTTTTTTATGGGTCTGTTTTATTGTTATAATTTTTATAGGGAGGGAGAACGATCGAACAGTCGTATTTCAAATAGATTAATGTTAAGTTTTTTAAGATATCTATCTATACCTAATTAATTCAGCTTCACGCTGTATCCCGCACAGCAGGGTAGGCAGTAGGAACCTAGTGTTAAGACTCTATGTTCCCTAATTTCCACCCCACCCCACTTTCTGCCGAGTTCTGGAGGCATTGCGTGTTGAGTGGCAGAACTCAACGTCGCACTTTGCCTCGACACCAGAGCGAAGAAATGAAAATATAAATGTAAGTAAATATTTTATCTCCTCGAGTGAGGATTGAACCCACAACCAATCGATTTTGCAGTCACACTCTGCGCCCCTGCGCCACGAACAAAATTGTTACTGATCACTGTCTGTATATGGAAGATAATGTGAAATTTAAGAAAATATTATTGGAAACATTTATCAATGTAATATAAATCAAAACAATAGTCAGACTATAAATGTTCCGCGTATAGATGCGGCTACGATCTCATTCGGGGGAATGATTATTTTTAATTGATTTTCTATTCACCCTCTGCACTTTTTTTCTGTTTTCATATAAGTTAACAAAAAACTAAACGACTAAAGGTAACTTAATTACTAAAATAAAATATAAAAAAATATATAATATATTAATTTATTAAATTTTATTAATTTTATCTTTACAAATGTGTTTATCTTATACGCAAACTTTGAGGAGCTCAACATCAGATGAACTCAGGTGATAATAGGCGTAATGTAGTGGCTTGTAGTAGTCTGAGATTGTAGTACTTAGTTTATGAGAAAATTGAGAACGTATACTTACCTACATCTATATAATTACTAAGACTTATCTTTTATTTGTATTTTTATCTTATATTTATATTTTTTTATCTTAAACCAATTTGTAGCTCACTGCGTCTCCAGCACTCCGTTTAAGTCGACGAAATTCCACGGAATTTTATATTTTTCACGTTTCCATTAGAAATTTCCTCTTAGTGCTCTCCCCAAGTAACTTATATATGACAATCTTGCTTATTACTCACAATAATGTAAAAAAATCAGATATGTATCATCCCTCAGTCATTCAGTAGTGAAAAAGTTTATTTAAAAAGATATTTTCGACAACGAAACATGGAAAAATATAACCTAACATTTGAATGCAAGTTTTATTTATTTTCGCCTTAATCTGTTAAATAAATAAATAAATCAGCTTTACATTGTATACCGCCGTTGAGGCCAGTCGTGGCGCAGGGGCACAAAATTTGACTGTAATATCGGCTGATTGTGGGTTCGATCCCAACTCGAGGAAATGAATATTTATTTAAATTAATATTTTCATTTCTTCGTTTTGGGGAACGGAGTATCTTAACACTAGGTTCCTTCTGCCTACCCTGCTGTGTGGGGGATACAGCGTGAAGCTGATTTGATTTAACTGAATCCCGCATACAGCAGGTTAGACAGAGGGAACCTAGTGCTAAAACACTCCATTCCACACTTTCCGCTGAATTATAAAACTTAAAATAACTAAAATCGACACAAGTGTAAATAACTGTAAGTCAAATAACTACTACATAATTTTGAGATGATATTCCTATTTTGGTTTAGACAAATTGGTCATGAGATCACAAGAGGTTCGATAATCACAGGCCGAGTCGAGCACTTTGGTTGAGATTTTTTGTCAGATCTGAAATTATATTGCGAAACCTTGGAGTAAAACTAAATTATTCTTTTGATTTTATCATCATCATCATCATCATCATCAATATTCAGTAATCATAATAATTCGAATAATAGATCGTATGAAGCGGAGTAGGTAGAAAGAACCAAATGTTAAGATGGAGTACTTCACTATATATCTTATGTTTGTTATAGCTTCTCTTTCTTTTGTGGCTAAATCCTGCGTATAGCAGGGTAGGTAGAGGGACTATAGAGTTTAAGACCTACGATCTCCATTACCATAATAGGCTATATACATACCTGAAACGTAATACATATAATTATATTTAAGCCAGTAGTGGCGCTGGGACACAAGCGGTTCGATTCCCACTCGAGGAATTGAAGTATTTAATATATTCATTTCGTAAGTAGAGTAACGGGACAAAGCGCGGCGTTGGGTTCCGTCACTCAATAAGCAATGCCTCTAGAATTCGGCAGAAAGTGGATAACGGAGAAGTCTTAACGGGAACTAGTCTTAATTACCTCCCTCCCACCTTTGTAGATGCGGGATACAGCGTGAAGCTAAAAAAAAATTTAAAAAAATACATAATGTATTCTATAGCTGTAAAAAAAATTTGAACTTCCATCGCGTGTTATACTTACTCAATATATTTTTTCCCATTTTTTTGTCCAAGCAAATTATAGTGATGTACTTTTTAATTATATAACGATGACTGATCTATCTATAATTATATATTTGACTTTTTTGTGGCAACAATCATAAATGTACGTGAGTAGTTTTACCATACGAGGTCCTTGATCTTATGAGACTGTAGAGATTCGCCGTTATCGATGTTTTTTTTTGTTTTTTAAAAAATATTTATTATATTTATATACTCCGCCCCACACATTCCACTCAATTTTCGAGACATTGTGAATGGTGAAATTTAATGCCGTAACAATAAACTAAAAACATAACATATTTTCATATTTTTTTATGTCATCTAGTCGTAACTCGTGTGTATGATAAATTACATTACATTTTTTAGAATACTTAGACAAACCCCTCAGAGGCGCAGGCTTAAATCACAATATGTTCGAAATTTTCCCCAACTTTAAATACTTTAAAAATGTAAAAAAAATATTCTATTCGTTCAAAGGAACTCCATAAAATGTTATGATAGTTTATACAAACTATCATAACATTTTTTGGAGTTCCTGTAGCTCAGGCAGAAATATTTCGCCTGGTGCTATTTACTAAGCGTCATCGCAATGTTGGCCACGTGAAACCAGCTAACTGGTATAATGCATAACACTTTTTTGCTTCGCGCTATGTCCCGCTATATCCCCCTGCTAGATAGCAGGGAAAACAATATAAAATTCGAATACTCCATCCACTTTCCACCCAATTTACGTAACTTTGTACTGTCGATTGGCGGATTTCAGCGCTACCATAGCTTTATCTTGTTACCATGGTAACGATAATAATTCATTCTTAATGAAAATTGAACCTACAACCGTCGCCTTTATAATCAGACGCTGTATCACTACGCCCCGACGACCTGTTTAATCAACGATAAGAAAAATCCATTAACAAAACGTAATCTATAAATCATTTTATAAAACTATCGATATAGAACATCACTATTTTTAAAACAATGGTCGCCATTAATTCTCACGGTGCAGAACCATCGAATTCCCACACCTAATAACACGAGATGCACATATTATATTGCACAAAACATATTTGAATACCAAATTGATGAATGAACGTGTCATGAATTTTAATATGTTATTGTATGTATATTTAAATTATATCGATAATTTACTTCCTACAGCACTATTATTAAAAAACATAGATACATACATACATCGATTTATATTAGGAAGGTTGTAGATTTGAAGCTTAATAATATAATAATTAAATTTTGGTTAACGTTCTTGAATTTGGATGTGAATGTCAAACTTTCAACGGAAATTGATTCTCAAATATTTGCCAAAATAAGTAAAAAAATGAAATCACAAAATAAAGGTTCTTTCTAATCTATTTTTATTTCAGTTCTTTTTTTTTATTAATGTTTTGACACGCTTTCATTGCCGATAAACTTTGCGGTCAAATTTTAAATAAAACTATTTTAACCGGATTAATCGCGTATATATATAGTAGTCCGTGGTCACGGGTAGTCGACCCGTGACCACGGACTACTGCAAAGTGTTCGAAACGTCGGATTTCCAAAAATGTATAAAAATACAAAATATACGCGATTAATCCGGTTAAAATAGTTTTATTTAAAATGTGTAATAATCGTGAAAATCAAAGAACTTATTTTGCGGTCAAATATAATGGCCGTTAATTATAGAAAATTAAATTTTCTAACCGACGCGACGTTTTCTTTTAAATAAATACAATTTAAATATTATTTTTCCTAACCTCTCGCTTTTTCCGCATACAGAAGAGTATGTAGAGAAAGCCAAAAAGTGTAAAAGCCCTTCGTTCCCCACTTTCCACCCCACATTTGGAGTGGGGAAACTCTACACTCACTTTGTGTTATTACCAAAGCGATCAAATGAACATAACTCTTTCCCCTAGTGGAAATCGACCCCCAATCATTGCGTTTACAGTCTAACATTGTCATTTTGTGCCACGACACAACGCCTTCAGTATAAACTGAACTGAGGACTATAAGTACTGCATATCATATAATCATAAATATTTGATTAAAACAGCCTAACTTTTGAAGTCCGTTAAAAATATAAAGCCACTGTGGTACAGTGTAAAAGCGGTTGACTGTAAATGGTTATAGATTCGATGTCTATTCAGAGGACAAAATATTTTTCGCAATATGTAAATTGGGACAAATAGTGTCCAGATACTAAATTATTTTTCATAAATAACAATAATATAATATATTGAAAATAAAAAAACAATCAAGTGCGATTTGAATTTGCCCACCGAGAGTACCAATACCGTACCAATTTCAGGATCGTTGGTCAACGAGAAGTACAATTTATAAATGAAGAACTGACGATCTTACACTGAGGCCACCGTGGCGTAGTATTGTAGGTTGAATTTCTATTCGGGAGTGAAAAGTAGAGTGTAGAATGTCCTAGCACTACGCTATATTATCCCTATGTAAACACGCAATGCTCTCTCCCTACCCTACTGTGAGCGGGATACAGCACTATGTACCGAATATTAAAGTAAAAAAAGACATTTTTTTCACGCTATTGACTCAACTTTATATACTAATGTTAATTCGGAAGTAACTTTTGTAGCGAGACATCGATATATAATTATATATATCCTAGTTTTCTAATTTCACACATCTTCCTGTCAATTAGAATGTTATTTATTTGTTTATGTAATAGACTCACACGATCTTCTCTAAAAATTTGGATAAGATTTTTTTTGTACCTTTGTTTGTAATAGATAAACTCAAAAAGAGTTTAAGTGACTTTAAGTTTTTTCATCTATAATTTTTTTAAAAAGAAAACTAGCCCAGTAATTGAATAGGATTATAAGTTTTGGGCTGTTAAAATGAACTACTATTTTTGTTACGTAAGACGGGCAGATACGCCCGTATATATATATATCTTATTATGTCGACGCGTTCGTCTTACTAGGTTGTATATATTTAAACTTATTTGGATTTGAATGTGTGAAAAAATTGTAATAATAAAGTAATTTTTAACCGACTTCAAAAAAAGGAGATTCTTAGTTTGACCATTATAAAATATGTAATATGTATGTAATTGTCTGCAATTATCTGCTCTGATTTTGATGCGGTTTTCAGAAAAAGTAATTACGGGAGCGAGGAAATGTAAATACTGAATAATTAATTTCCCGAAATCGGAATCGAACCCATAGCCATTACATTTGCAGTGCGTTTACACTGTACCACTGCGCCACAGCGGCCTCATCCCTTTATCCCACATATTTCAATCAAAATCGAACCAACAACCTTCACGACTACACGCAGGCTTATGCCATCTGAGACATTACTGTGTATACATATGTATAGCCTTACTCTGTACGTATGTATATATAGATAGCTATACGTATTAAACGTGAAATTATCAATTATTCATTATAAATGATTGGTTGCCAGAGGCCGGTAGCTAATAAGAAAATTATCGATAATATGGCGATACGATCACATTGTTCTGAGAAAGCTATAACGTTAAATATACTATTATTAGGGGCCAGTTCTCCTTTTATTCTGATCGTGTTGAGATTCTGTTGTTGTATATAGGTGTTGTTAAATGAGAGGTTGTGTGTTCGAATCGAAATTAGGGTAATGTTATTTTTTATAATATACGTATTTTTTACTTCAGTTCAGAGTACGCAGCGGAATAATGGTAAATTCCAACTCATTTATGCCGCACTTTGACTTGTAATTGGATCTAGAAAATAAAAATACTTTATTAATATATGAATATTGGGAACATAGAGGATAAATAAATTAAATAAAAAAAATATAATGAAAATGTGTTGTGACAAACAAATTGTATAATGAAACTAAAATGTAAAATTTTAAAACAAGTGGGAATCGGACTCGCATAAGAAGGGTTCCAAATCGGTTCACCCAGTCAAAAATTCCGAGCTAACAAACATAAAATTACATTTCAATTAACAGCCTCCTCCTTTTATGGAAATAGGTTAAAAATAGCAAAAATATGTAGCTCGTTCTATGGGAATAAGTTTAAGCCCACGACCCTTAATACCTGAACAAGATCACAAATGTACACACATTAATTCATAATAAGCGGGAACATTACAAGAAAGCCATAAAACGTTTTTCCCAATAACTAGAAAATAGTTATAAATTGTATACAAAAGTAGAAATAAATGTATCGAATGAACAGTAATAGGTTATGATTGGAACGTACGGCCAGTAGCCCAGCGGGGACAACGGTATAGATAGTTTGAAAATTACTCGCTATGTTGTCGGGTTAAGGTATAAGTGGTAGCGGAAAGCGGGTTTAGCTTTATTTTTTTTGATCCAGATAAAAAGCGTTCCGTTTCCGTTTCATTTTAAAATTTTATTCCCGTTAGTTAACACGCAGTGTTTCGAAATTGGTTAGAGAACGAAGACTAGTCATGGCACAGGGGCACAAGGGTCCAATTGTAAATGTGACAAGCTGTGAGTTTGATTACCATTCGGGGAAAAAAATATTCGCTCGCCCTGATGGCGAGGCTGAATCCGGAGGAAAGTGGGAAACGGAAGTGTGTAATGGTAACAGAGTGTTTTAATACCAGGTTCCCAGGTTCCCTCTACCTACCCTGCTACATAATATAGAATACAGCGTAAAGCTACAAAAAATATCACATTTGATTTTAAAAAAAATAAAACGATTTTATACTCTTAAAATAAGCTGTAGCTACAAACAGACAGCCTCGGGGGTTGGGCGGAACCAAAACAATTAGATGTATGAAACTTGTTAATGTACGATGTCTTCTAGCGTTACATGTAGTTACTATTTAATAGATTCCGTTGTGCATAATATGGTAGCTTCACGCTTTCTTTCGCTTAGTAGGATAAGTGGGAAAGCTTAGTGTCAAGACACTACGTTCACCGCTATTTGCCCAAATTTGTGTTAGAGTGGTGGAACTCATCGCCTGGCTTGATTTAGCAGAACGAGGAAACGAAAATAATTTACTTTCCCGCTCGATTTGGTATCGAAACCATAATCATGGCCTTTACAGTTGGACGTTGTTATAATGCTTCACACTGTATCCCGCATATACCAGGGTAGGCAGAGGGAACCTAGTGTTAAGACGTTCTCATGATCCATTTCCCTCTTCCCGCCTAATTTTGAAGGCATTGCGTGTTATGTGACTGAACTCAACGCCGCATATATTTCATATTTTCGGTTGAGAATCAAACCGCGCTCACAGCCACACTTTTGTGCCGCTGCAGGCCTCTCTTACATATTAAATTGTCAAATAATCCCAAATAACAATTGGATATTATTGGATAAGTATCTTATTTTTTATTTACACCATTTTCTATTATCCGTGGTCACGAACTGACCACAACTGACTGACTGACTAATGTAAATAATAAATTAAGACATAAATCATTCGTGATTGTAAAGACGTTTTTAGATCGATATTATTATTTTTTATTATAGAAATTATTAATTCCTTTAAAATAATGGAAATGGAAAGGTTATGGGTTCGGATATCGGTCTAGGTAAAATTTATGTCATAAAGGGAATCGAGGAGGATTCGATGGTTGTAGATTCTGTCTCCACTTGGTAAGTCAAATTTGAGTAGAGATTGAGTCATCCTAGCGGCGCAGGGGTATAAGAGTGTAAACGCGTCTGCTGTGGGTTCGATTACCATTCGAGGGAATTGGATATTTATAATTTTCATTTCTGCACTCTGGTATCCAGGCAAAGCGCGTTGAGTTTCAAAATTGCATACGTATAGACTTGAATTGCTATGAAAGCTATGAAGGAATGTTTTGAGAGTATATTCTCTCAGGCTAATTGCAATATAGGAAAAAACGTAAATTTGTTTTCTTACATATTCCCGCTGTATTCCGCATACAACAATGTAGAAGGCAGCGGGAAACTAGTATTAAGACTCTCCGTTTCCCACTTTCGGCGCAGCTCTGGAGGCATTGCGTGTTAAGTGGCGGATTCAACGCCGCGCTTTGCCTCAACACCATAGCAAAGAAATCAAAATATAAATTTATATAAATATTTAATTTCCTCGAGTGGCGGTCAAACCTACAACCAGTCGATTTTACAGTCGCACTTTGTGCCCCTGCGCCACGACTGGCCTCAATGTTTTTTTAAATCGTTTCGAATATATTTTTTCCGTTATATGTTTTCCGTACGTTCCATGCATTCAACCAAACAAACTAACTTTAAAAAAATAGTATACATCAGGCCCTTTAAACAATATACTTCATTAAATTGAAAATTACAATTTTTTTCTTACAAAAAAGATTTATTTTAAGTACCTATTCTTATTTTTTGGATTTGTAATATACACCGCCGTTTCACAGCGACATGACCGTCATAAGTATTTTTTTTAGCTTTACACTGTATTCTAGGAATGGGCGCTATCGGCTTTCCGTCTAATTCTTGAGATATTGTGTGTCGAATGCTGGACCTCGTCACCGCGCTTTGCCTCGTTACGAAAGGGATGCCTCCCTTGAGGGATTAGATTGAAAATATTAATTATTTCAAATGGAAATCGAACCAACAACCTGTCGCATTTACAGTCCCACGTTTGTGTCCATGCGCCACGACTAGCCTTTAAATAATAATAATCAAAAATATAATTAAAATACTAATATAATTTAACACGAGCTATCTAGTGAATGTGTCGTGGCCCGGGGGCACAAAGTGTGACTGTAAACGAGACTGGTTGTGGGTTCGCTCCCCATTCGAGGAAATGAAATGGTTATTTTAATTTTTATTTTCATTTCTTCGCTCTGATGTCATAGCAAAACGCGGCGTTGAGTTCTGCCACTCAACATGCCCAATGCCAGCAGCAAATCCAGAATTCTGCAGCAAGTAAGAAACTTCATTGTCTTAACTCTAGGTTCTCTCTGCTGTGTGCGGGATACAGCGTAAAGCTGATTTGATTTATTATACATTATCAGTTTCACGCTGTATCTCGCACACAGCAGGGTAGGCAGAGGGAACCTAGTGTTCAGACACTGCGTTCCCCACTTTCTGCCGAATTCTGGAGGCAGTGCGTGTTGAGTGGCAGAACTCAACGCCGCACTTAACCTCGACACCAGAGCGAAAAAATGGAAATATAAATTTAAGTAAATATTTCATCTCCTCGAGTGGGGATCGAACCCATAACCAGTCGATTTTACGACTGACCTCTCTTTAGTATACATATAAATATGTAGATATATGAGTTATACAATTTTTTTGTTTTGAAAATTATTGAAAGAAAAATAAAACCATAACTAAATATATTTATAGTTTAATAAACACTAGAAAAACACGCTTTTATAAATTCACGTAAAAGCCAAAAATAAATTAACAACCATAAGGGAATATGTATAAACGAATCGAAGGAGCCCAAACACGATATGTTTGCTAGTAGGCAGTCCAAGGCTCTATCAGCCACCTTTCAGTCCGATCATCAATCCAGCTTGATGGTACCATCATATTGTATTGTCAACTAGAGGGCGCGCGCGGCTTCGCCCGCTTATTAGGAGCGAATTCTAAAAAAACCTCGAAACACGTGTTCAATAAAATATTTTTAACAGTCTGAATTTAAATTTTTATAAAAATCGGTGGCAATTTAAAGATTTTTCCATATAAACTTTCAACCCCTTATTTGAACCCTTAGGGGGTGAATTCTTAAAAACCATGAAACACGTGTTCAATGAAATATTTTTAAGAGTCTGAATTTCAAATTTTATAAAAATCGGTACAGATTAAATTTTTTTTCCATACAAACTTTCAACCCCTATTTCATCCCTTTAGGGTTAAAATTTTTCAAATTCCCTTCTTAGTGGATGTCCAGAATATGAAAATAAACATCTGCCCAAATTTCACGTTTCTACCATCAGCGGTTACGGCTCTGCGTGCATCTTACCTCAGTCAGTCAGCACAAGTCCTTTTATATATATTGTCAATATAATTGCCAAGTTTCATGATGATACAACAATTAGAAGTGCGTGTAATTCATATTCTTAGATTCTATTACATAGTTAGTTTCTTACATAAAGGTCGATCCTATAAAAGCGTGTTAACAAAAATCTATTGTAGAAAATATTATTTAAACTACTTATTTAGAAAACGTATAAAAATTTGAACGTAACGGGACTCGAACCCGCGCCTCCTGGAAACCGACCAGGCGCTCTGACCACTAAGCCATACATACGTTTTCATCGAGCCACGTCGAAATTTTTATACGCTTGTTACAACTTATTTATGTTGTTAGCATCTCTGTAGGGAGATTTTTACAAATTTCCGCTACCCAAAGATAATTACTAAGAATTATCGTCTGGCAAGAATGAATGCTATTTATGAAATATTTTTAACATTTTTAAGAAAACGTATAAAAAATTCTAAATAAGTAAGTATTTTTCTTTCCTAAGTGTGGAATAACACTTTAAAAATGACGCGGGTTCGAGTCCCGCTATGTTCAAATTTTTATACGTTTTCTAAATAAGTATTTTTCTTTCCTAAGTGTGGAATAATACTTTAAAAATGTGTAAAATTTTTAAACTTTGAAGAATTTTGTTCTCTTATAATTAATTAAAATTTTCATTATAAAAAAACAAAACAAAGTAGTAAAAACTTTTAAAATAATAAGTGAAAGTTGAAAAATAATATTGAAAATACGTTATTTTTCAACAATATTAGCGAGAAGAATGCAAGACAGACCCGAAAGACTGTTGTGGAAGACTCAAGGTAGCTTTAAACCTGGAAAAGGGTGTATGGATCGGATCTTATCCATACGCATGATCACGGAAAAATTTTTGGGCGTAAGCCAAAAGGTTTTCTGTGTTTTTGTGGACTTGAGAAAGGCGTTTGACCGAATTGTGAGAACGAAATTATGAGAGATACTACCCCGGTACAATGTGAGCGGACTCTTGCTGCAGGCTGTAAATTCACTCAGCCTGCGTGCGAGTAGGAGCTGGCATGTCGCCCTGGTTTGACATCCAATCGGGTGTTAAACAAGAATGCGCCATGTCAACTTGGTTGATCAAATTGTATTAGATGCTCCGAGAAGTGTAAAAACAATGACATAGGAGTAAAATTTGGTGACTTGAATATAAATTGTCTACTGTACGCAGATGACGCAGTGCTCATTGCATCATCAAAATGTGAGTTGCAAACATTAGTCACCACTCTGAAAGAAAGGTGTGAAAATAATGGTCTAAGCCTGAATGCGAGTAAGACAAAGGTTCTAGTGTTTGAGAAATAAGACGAATTGCAAGACAGTATAAATGGTAAGATATTAAGAACAAGTGAATGAAGTGGTATACTTGGGAAGTATGTTCAGTAGAGATGGAAGATACGAGATGGATGCAGAAAGGCGTATTGCTGCCGGTAACAGGGTTAACGGAGCCTTAGCTGCATTGATGAGAAGGAAACGTCAGCACAGCGGCACGTTTGGCCTTACACAATGCAGTGTTGGTACCGACGCTGTTATACGGCAACGAAACGTGGATATTACAGAAGAAGAATGAAAGAAAGATGAATGCTGTGAATATGCGATCTGTTCGTAGTATATATCGAGTCAACATAGCTGATCAAATCCACAATGAAGAGATACACGTAATGGCAAGTACTAGCGAAGATGTCAAGGTGAGAATGAAGAAAAACTCAGTTGGTTTGGGCACGTCGAAGAAATAAATGATGAAAGAATGGCAAAAGAGATTTATGAAGAAAAAGTAGGCGGTGAGAGCGGTAGATCTCCGTTGACCTTCGAAAACACAATATCAAAGATACTGAAGGAAGGTCACGTATAAAGTACGAGGACCCTCCAGAAGGTATGTACGTAGAGGTTGATGACAGTGGACGAGGCGAAAGAGGGATGCAGTGACTCTAGCGTGTGGCGCACCATTCTCTCTGATTACTCCGCTAAGGATACAGCCTAAAGTTAAATTAAGTTATTTTTGGAGACGATCCTCACATGGTTATTTTCTTCACTGACACGAATTTCAATTTCGTTTAAATATATTTAGCACTTCCCGAGTTATTTAGATTTAGTTAATAAACAGACAGACATACAAATCTATATATGTATAACTGTCTGACCTCCCATGAAGCTCTTAACTTCACGGTTAGTTCAAATAAGGCACGTTTCAATAGTTATGAATATGAAACTCAATATTTACGACTTTAGCATGAAGTTTATGTAATGGTGCAACAGTACAAGAATGCCTTTACATTATTCTATTGTACGTCTTTAGTTATCATATTATACTATAGAGGTGTGTTTATTATATGTTTTCATTAGAGTAAATGAAGCCTTTTGAGGAGCGCGGGTTCAAATCCCGCTACGTTCTATTTTTTAAACGTTTTGTGAAAATGTATTTTTGTTTTTCCAGTGTGGAGTAACAATTTAACAATGTTTAAAATATTATTTACAGTATGTTATATTTGTAAGTATATAGTATTAAGAAATTAAGAATTTATCATTGTAATAAGAACTCCAAAATAAGTAAAAAAAAATCAGATATTTTGAATTTCAAGAAATTCCTTTACAGTCCCTAACCTACAAAAATTGTCTAAGTTAAACATTCTAACTACAGTAGTTTCGTTTGTGCATTTTCTGTCACTCGGTAATCGTAAGGTTTAATTCTCTTGTAATGTAGACTTAAATACCAGGTTATTTATATTTGTAATTTTATGATAACACCATTATAATCGGTTTGCCTACTTAATTTGAGACCAGTAGTGGCGCAAGGGCCCAAATGTTTGACTGTAAACGCAACTAGCTGTGGGTTCGATTCCGACTATAAGAAATGAAATATTTATTTAAATTTATGTTTTTATTACTTCGCTCTGATGTCGAGGCAAATCGCGGCATTGAGTTTCGCCACACAACGCCTCCATAATTCAGTGAAATATGGGGAACGGAGTATCTTATTCTTAACACTAGGTCACGTCTCAGGCAGACGTGCCTCCAAAATTTGGCGGAATGTGGGGAAGTGTTTTAACACTAGGTTCCCTCTGCCTACTCTGCTGTGTGCGGGATACGGCGTGAAGCTGTTTTTTACTTAATTTCCTATCATAGTTTTGTTTTTAAAATGTATAAGATATAACGGATACTTACTGAAAGTCTCTTATTTATCATTCACAATAAAAAATGTCTTTGAAGTAATTTTAGTCCTAATTCCTTTAATTTAAAAATTAAATTAAATTAGCTTCACGCTGTATCCCGCATACAGCAGGGTAGGCAGAGGGAACTAGTGTTAAGACACTCCCACTCCCACTTTCTGCCGAATTCTGGAGGCATTGCGTGTTGAGTGGTAGAACTCAACGCCGCGCGTAACCTCGACACCAGAGCGAAGAAATGGAAATATAAATTTAAGTAAATATTTCATCTCCTCGAGTGGGGATCGAACCCACAACCAGTCGGTTTTGCAGTCACACCTCGTGCCGCTGCGCCACGACAGGCCTCCTTTAATTTAATTTCAGTAAAAATTGCAGTGTCTCGGTCATTCTTACTATAACTAAATTATTGTTTTTTTTTGGCAGCTTCCGTCCTTTTTCCACAAAGCATGGCAGGCAGAGGGAACCTAAAACAAAAAAAAAACACTAAGACAATCCATTCCCCACTTTTAATTTATTGAATTCGAACCCAAACACCCATAAATCTATGCCTAATCCTCAAAAAGATAAAAATACTTGAAATAATATATGTAAAACCTACCTATCGGTAGTCAGTTAAGGCAATATTCAATGAATCATACTGTTGTACCGCTACTAGTGCAAACTATAAACTTCGTGTTTA
Organism: Heliconius hermathena; assembly: GCA_013403705.1. Taxonomy (NCBI): domain Eukaryota; kingdom Metazoa; phylum Arthropoda; class Insecta; order Lepidoptera; family Nymphalidae; genus Heliconius; species Heliconius hermathena. The sequence continues at coordinate 164,210 of JAAIXJ010000408.1, read as the reverse complement.
ATATATTCTACTATAAATATAATAAAACGTGGAGCCACGCTGTAGAGACGCGGTACGCATAAAAATAGAGCCTATGCCTATGTATAGAGCCTAGGCCTATGTAATTATATTTTGTAATATATTTTTGTAACTATATGTTCACGCTGTAGTGGTTTAAATCGCGGCGTAGCTCCAAGTAATGCCACGAAAATTGTGTGAATAGTGGAATATCTTAACACTAGGCTCTGTCTGCCTACCCTGCTATTATCAGGATATAGCTAGAAGCTTTTATGTTAGTGGTTTTACATTAAATATATTTTGTTTTTATTTCAGTGAGCTGACTATCCTCGAAGGAATGGCTAACTGCGGGGGATGGAGTGAAGAACCTGTTTCTAAGGTAAGTTTTATTATTTTAGCTTCACACTGTATCACATATATAGCAGAGTAAAATTACGAGAAGAAATGTGAAGAAGCAACTTATAATTCCATGGACTCACAGTTCCGGTGTCCATCTTGTTGCATAGTGAGGACCTCGGAGGAGTTCCTGGGGCTTAAGTGTAGCTTTTAAGCTCTTTAACCACTAACTGTGCTCTACACTCCACCTTACCAAAATAATACTATCAATAGCATTGAACTTTTAGAAATTTTATAATAATTATAATATTTTTTTTGGCTCATTCAATACGATTCTAAATATTTTCTGTTATAAAAAATTAAACATGTCTTGTATGCTAAAATATGTCCAAGTGAGAGTCCAGGTGAGATTCAAAGCCATAACCCGTTTAATAAAACAACTTGAACACAATGACCCGATTAAATTAGTTGATTTAAGTAGATACTTTAACATTAGTAACAGAAGAAGAAACTTAGTGTTAAGACAACCATTCTCGATTCTCCGCCCATTTTTTGAAAAATTGCTTATTGAGTATCGTAGCTCAACGCCGCGTTTCTTCAACCAAAGCTAAAATAATTTAAATGTAATGATTCCACGAGGCCAGATAGGACAATTCCACCATACCAGACTCTCATTAAACTAATGTTATTTCATATTATAATTTCTAATGCAAAAATTTCTATAATAGCGTGTCGTATGAAGCACATACCTACATATACTCACGATCGATTATACTGTGTGCTATACAAGGAAATATTTAAATTTGCCAATTTCTCTTATTGTTCTCTTATACGAGTATGTATTCAATATTTTTTTTTCTACCATTATCAAAACGATAAAAGGGACCTAATGAACCTGAAAATTTCTTTTACCACAGATTTTGCTGAAAACAGATTATGAGAAGACTACTCTAAAAATCAATTATTACTTTACACAAATTGCAAATTTTACTACTCACCTATATACAGGATGGAAGCGTCAGCGCTCCTTTTACGCGAACAACATATAGGATAAAATATTTTAAACCCATACCTAAACAAATTAATCGAGATACCATCAGTTTAGACGTAGGATTTTTTTTTCATTTCACGATGTTTATCCATATATGTATTTCGTGTGACGCAGTTACACATAGATACCAATAACGTAAACACATACTATTACAAAAATACTACTAAAGGTTAAACAACTTTGAACTTTGCCGCCAATACCTACGACTCGATTTCGCAACCAGGCGTACGCGGCGGTTTGCCTTTGATAGGTTTATGTCCACGTGTGCCGTTCTTACAAATGGAGTTTTATTTAACAACGATAACTTTATTATTTATTTAGTTTAAAAAAATAACTTTTCTATATTGGGAAAAAAAATTGTATTAGGCTTTTACAGAGTAGTTAAAACTGTAGTTTCATTTAAAGTAGTGCTGACAAAAATACTCTGTATATTTACCTATCCATTTTATTACCTATCCATAGTACGGTTGACCAGTCGTGTCCGCCTTGAACTTAGTTTTTCTCAGCGGGGGCGAATTGCTCACTCATAAAGTACCTAAATTATCAAAAATAAGAACAACCCCGATAAATGTCTTATGAAGTTTATGATTATAGACATGAGTGTAACTCGCGTATCGTCGTCGTCGACGTACCTTCGAGGATAGTCGTAAACGACTGTACAGTCGTTTGCATAATATTCAATTTGCAGAGATCGACGTCGCGTTGTTCCATATAGACAAACTGGCGCAGAAAATGATACTTAGCGTCTCATTCTACTGTACTTTAGTGTTGTGATCGATCGAGCTTGCGGGTTAGCGGTGCGGCGAGAGCGGTTAGTCCCTACCTATATATTATAATGAAATATATGAAATATAACATACAATCGAATATATTATAGTTTGTGTGTATATAAATACGCATTCTGCGCAAGTGTCCGCGCGGATCTCCGATAATTCATATAGTACCTCAATTATCGGGATATACCTACTACTAGTTCCAGGGCGGCCACGACTCGTCTGTCGTACAATACCTATTCACCATATTATGTAATGATGTCGACGACGATTACAATAAAGATATTGTCATACATTTTTCGCCTTGCCTTATAATACTGAATCAATCAACCTTTTTGCTTTACGATATCTCATTTTTATTACCATGTAAGTATATCTATAGGTACTAAAATTATGGAGCTGGGGAGTTTGTTTGTTGTTGAACGCGCCAATCTCAGGAACTACTGGTTCCGTGTTATGTGAAAATGTGTCATACGTTTACTCTCAATCGTGTCCATTTGATCACGAGAGTGAAGCCGCAAATATAAGTTTTTTGCTTATAAAGAGTAAAGTAGGCTGTTTTATCAGATGTTTCATAGTGTTATATAAAAAGAAAATTAAGATCAACGATGAGTTTACATTTTGACCGGATATTAGATCGTGTTCTGTGTTTATGAGTCTAAAAAGGCATCTTGTTTGAAATATTTAATTTACAATAAGTAACTTTTCTGTAACATTCTTCCTTATACTGTAAAATACTTTAGTAACTGTGTATAGTATTGTAAAATCGACTGGTTGTGGGTTCGATCCCCAGTCGAGGAAATGAAATATTTAATATTTTCATTTCGTTGCTCTGGTAGCTAGGCAAAGCGTGGAGATGAGCTCCGCCACTTCACACGCAATATCTCCAGAATTCAGCGGTAATTGGGAAACGGAGAGTGTCTTAACGGAAACGAAATGTTTTAACACTAAGTTTCCAGGTTCCCTCTGCCTACCCTGCTATGTGCGGGATACAGCATAAAGCCAATAAAAATAAACTCTCCTAAATATACAAATGTTTTGTTTTAACTTCACGCTGTATCTCGCATTTAGCAAGGTAGGTAGGTAATATTAAAACACTCCGTTCCCCAATTTTCATGACATTGTGTATCGAGTTCTTAAACTTAACGCCGCGCGTTGTATTCTTAACTAAGTGAAGAAAATGAGAATAATATCACCGTAGCGGGAATCGAACCTACAACCGTCGTGTTTACTGTAAGACGCTGTGCCGCTGTCCCGCATGCTACCCATGTATGGAAAGCAAAAGGATAATAAGGATAATAAACATAAATAATGATTACAAGCACCGCTAGCCGAGGCCTTTACGATAGTCGTGGCGCGGTCGTAACTCGGCAGTCCACTTTAGTAGTACACAAATGTAAAATATATTAGCATTTTGTATACATTTTTTATTATTAGTATGTAAAATACACTGTGGCCAGTCATTGCGCAGGGGTACAAACATGTCATTGTAAACGCGACAGGTTTTGGGTTCGATTCCCACTCGAGATAATTAAATGTTTAATATTTCCGTTTCCTCGCTCTGGTAGAGGCAAAACGCAGGTGTTAAGTGTACACTCAATACGCAAAGCCTCCAGAATTGGACGGAAAGTGGATAACGGAATGTCTTAACACTAGATTCTCAGGTTCCCTCTGCCTACTCTGATCTAAAAAAAACATTCACATTACAACATTCATAATATTAGCAGCTACAATCGAGAACTCACGATAGGCAGATGCTGCCTCATTTTCACGACAGCCTTAAATGCCCGACTGTGGCAAAATCTAAAAAAAGGGTTATGTTTTTAGCGTATGTACGTTCTTTTGTTTCCATGTAACTGTTGAACCATTGAACCGGTTACTGTATATATTTATTAAGTTTATGCAGTCGGGATTTATATTTTGCTTAAAATAAATATTAATACTAGTAAGTATGTATATTATTATAGATTTTAGTCAGTTTCATACTACCGTATACTATAATTATCAACTGAGTACGATCGAACAGCATCCACCGCTCTGATATTTATTCAATGATTTTTATCTCAACGTTTGATAAGAGATGGCTATCTCATTTAGTTTATAACTGTCCGTACCCTGAAGACGTTAAGTTACCGTAATCTTAATCTCGCAAGCATTACTTATAGTTTAAAACTTATACTTGATATAAAATTTGTAAGCAAATTTTGATCATATATTTCTATTTTAAACGTAAAATGTAAATATTTTAGAGCTTTACGTCTTTCACGCACTTTCCGACATTATGTAAGTATAGAATGAGAGACTGCCCCATTTCGTCACGATGGCCGAGGGAACATAACAGAGGGAACCTGGGAACCTAGTGTTTAAGCACTCCATTTCTATTAATATATTTCTGTTCCGCCGAATTTTGGAGGCACTGCGTGTTGTGTAACGATCACGTTACTCCTAACGCGCTTTACCTCACTACCAGGGCGAGGAAATCGAAATATTATCAGCTTTAGGGTGTATTCTACACAGCACCGTAGGCAGCGGGAACCTAGTGTTAAGACACTTCGTTACCCTCTTTCAACCGAATACTGGAGACATTGCGTGTTGAATGGTGGAATTCAACGCCACACTTTGCTTCGACAGCAGAGCGAAGAAATGAAAATATAAATGCAAATAAATATTTTGTGAAAATATTAAATAATTTCATTTCCTCTAGTAGGAATCGAACTCCCGACATATCGCGTTTAAATCGCACGCTCGTGCCTTTATATGCGTGTGGCTATAAAAAAATTAAGAAATTCAAAAATTATATAAAAAATATAAACGAATCAGATTTTTTTTAATGTTTTCTATATAATTTTGTCCCAAAGCTAATTAAAATTTGCACAAAACAAAATGCAAAATGGAAAACATTTCATAAAAGAAAACGGACATAACAAAAAAAAACTAATTAAACACAATGTTCAGTTTAATAAGAACCTTTCTAATTCTTGTTATGATTACAAAATTACTACATTCCGCTATAAAAATGGCGGGCTGTCAAATGTTAACGTGTACAGATAATATCAAACAATAGTGCCATTACAGATACACATAAAACATTATTTGGCCAATTTAGTGGTTGCATAAGTGGAATTATTTTTTTTTGGTTATTTTTCAAATTATCCAGGAAAATTTAATATGTAATTTCGTTTTCTTGTTTTTTATCTACATTGGATGATGAGTGGCATTTCGCACGACCTAACACAGCGTATTGTATAACATTTGAGGAAATTAATCTGCAAAATGGATGTACGTATTATTGTTCATAGCCTTTTAATAAAGAACTCATTTGTTGTAAAAAATGTCAAGACATGAAAAGACATTATTAAGTCATAAAATACTTAAAATATGACCGCCGCCAAAATTCCTTTACAATTTTATATTTTTTTTATTAATACTGCTTTCTTTTCTTGTTTTTAACATATTCTAATCTATATTTATAACTTTATTAAAACCATCTCGTTTACATGTAAATGTATTCCATAAATAACATGATTTATGAGGTTTTATGAAACGAGCTGAGTTTTACTATAATTATTTTACTTAAGAAGTAGAATTTTCTTTCATTTTGTTGATATGTTAATTACACAAGGAATGAATTTAGTGAATTAAGTCGTCGTTGCGGAGTGGCATGGCGTTTGTCTATAAACACGTCGGTTATGGGTTCAATTCCTATTTGAGGTGATTAATTATTTTCATTTTCCCACTCTGGTACATGATAAAACGCGACGTAGAATTCCACCACTCAACACGCAATATTTCGAAAATTGGGCGGTGCGTGGGGTATGGAGAGTCTTAACAGGGAGGTTCCTCCTGCCTGTTCTGTACTTCGCCAGTAAAATGGGAGTCGTCTTTAATCAATCAATTTTCTATTGACACAACAAAAGCGCACATCTTAAATTTCAATATTAGGTCTTTCACTATCTATATTGTCTTTAAAGTTACTTGTATATTTGACAGATAACTTTACCAATACTTCACAAATATCATGGTCAATTAGTACATAGTTATATAGAGATAAGTCATTATTCTCCACTTTCCGCCTCTTTCCATATTCATAAACCGGAGATTAACGCCGCGCTTTTAACAACCATACAATTTATCATCTTCAGAATTTTCTTCCGTATCAACTGCTTCAATACTTGCATTTTCAACATTAGTTACGTCACAAATGTATATAATACATATATATGTATACCGTACAATAAAACCTATCATTAAATATCAAGATACTGACCCAGTTGAGTTCGTTTGTGTAATCCATCATGTATTCTGCTATAAAATCGTGAGAAAACTCTTTTTAAAATGTGTAGTCACCTAGTAATTAGCATTAATGTATAATACGTTTTAAAATACAGTTGTTGCTGGCTAATTTGGTTGTGTCTGGGATTTCTGAATATTAAACTGATAGTTGTGGATTCGATTTTCATCAGGGGTAAATAATATTTGTTAAAAACAAATATTCGGGATTTTACATTGTTTAGTATGCAGCAGTGTGGTATGGTCATGTTTAAGGTATAGTTAAAACAATGTTGTTTTTTAGCTCAAGTTTGTATCTCCCACCCAATACATTAAATTTTCCTTCTTCGAGTGGGAATCAAACCCATAATCTGCCGCGGCTACGCTTGTGCCCTTGCGAATATACGAGTAAAGAATGCAGACTAGTGTGGTCTTCAGTCTTTAGTCGTTAAATGTCTGATATAAGTAGCTAGATTAAAATTCATCTCATGGTATCAAAAAAAAATATCGATCACCAGTATTGTTAATTAAACTTTTATTTATTCACGTCACATTCTGCTCATGAACGATCAATTAATTACAATCTATAGTAATCTATAGTAATATTATATAGCTGAATAGTTTGATTGATTGGACGCATTCACCTTAAGAACTACTGGTTTAATTTGAAAAATCTTTTTGTTTTGTATAGTCCATTTATCGTGGAAGGGTAGGCTATATTGTTACCTAAAGCACCTAGAATATATTATAGTATATATTGTTATCATATGTCACCAAAACCTTTAGTTCTGACGAAATCTAAGGTAAAAATGTTTATATAGTGAAGTAAGGAAGAAGTGGTATACCACAAGGATACCACTTCTTCCTTACTTCACTATATAAACACTCCTCTGACCCCTACAATATAAACAATATACGATAACAGGAAAACACACTAAATTATTTATATAACAAAATATCTAACATTTGAAAGTTAGTGGTAAACAACCATAAATAAATACTTATTAGATAGATAGATAAATAGGATCTATTTTATAGTTTATAGCTTCGTAAATGATGCGTCTTCAAGTGAACCGCTTTTCTGTCTCACAATAACAACTTACGTATTTGAAGAACTTTCACTGGGCTATATTGAGCTATTGTCAAGGCGTTCATTGTTATATTTTATGTATAGTTTATTATATGGATTTATGGGATGTGTCTTCTGTGTTAACGGAATAATATTTAATTGGGTTTCGTACGTAGACACCATTTTAAGAATGTACCAATAGATTATTATTTGTAATTTTGTATCTCTGGATCTAAAAGATTTAGTTGTTGTAATTTCTGCACATGTGGTCTTTTTCAGATAAATATCACCTGAGAATTAATATTTGACTATATTATTGAATCTTCACGCTTTTTTTTCCGAATAACAGTGTAGGCAGAAGAAACATAGTGTCAAAACTTTCCGTTCGAGACATTGAGTGTTAAGAAGTGGAACATAAGAGCTGGTAAAAAGAATCGCAACTATCGCGCTTACAGTTCTACGCTGTTCCACGGAACCACGATCAATATTTTTGTAACATTGAAATATTATATCGCAATATCTCAAAATGCGTCGCAAATAGAGAACAGTATGATGCACCACGAGTTTTTTATTTAAATAATGTGGGAATCATCTCAAGGCAAACATATAAAAATTTAGTTATAATATATAAATTAAGAAAAAAAAATTGCTGAATTCAGCTTAGATTGTAAACCTGCTAAGTCCCATTTAAAAAAAACTTTTATTTAATTTAAATAGAAAATAGGCCAGTCGTGGCGCAGTGGCACAAAGTGTGACTGTGAAACCGACTGGTTGTGGGCTCGATCCCCACTCGAGGAGATGAAATATTTACTTAAATTTATATTTCCATTTCTTCGCTCTGGTGTCGAGGTTAAGCGCGGCGTTGAGTTCTGCCACTCAACACGCAATGCCTCCAAAATTCGGCAGAAAGTGGGGAACGGAGTGTCTTAACACTAGGTTCACTCTGCCTATCCTGCTGTGTGCGGGATACAGCGTGAAGCTAAAAAAAAATAGAAAATATTAAACTATTTTTGAAATTATTAAAATCTTTTTATTATTCAAGTATACCCTATTCATTAAATTTTTCAAAATGATTTTTCAAAATGTTTTTGTCTCTTCTGATACTTTGCTTAATTGGTTTTTAGCAGGTTTCCACGACAACGATACTCTAAATTGAACTCTGATGTTTGTTCTTTTATTTTTTTTTTATCTTCATGCTGTATACCGCACATAGCAGGATAGGCAGAGGGAAGCTAGTGTTATGATACTCCGTTCCCCATTTGCCTGATTCTGGTAGCGTTGCATGTTGAGTGGCGGAACTCACTCTGGTGCCTCGACACCAGAGCGACGAAATTAAAATACTAAATATTTCTTTCCTCGAGTGGGTATCAAACCTACAACCTGTCGCGTTTACAGTGACACGGTTGTGCTCCTACGCCACAACTGGCCTCTTCTTTAATGATTTTTCAATATTTATTTGTTCAACGTTTAAAATAGCTTTTTTATTCTATAGGATAAGCAGAGACCACCGATTTATAATCCTGAGGACTATGCGGCATCGCTCAAGAAATGGGGCAAGAAGACAGGCAATGGTAGTTTATATGAGCTGGATCCCGGACAAGATCCGAACAAGGCCAGGACATTACCTACTCCTGGGAGCAAAGATTTTAGGTATTTAAGCCAACAATAGATCGGTCGTACCGCTTTCCAGTTACTACACATTTCATGCTTTTATATATATATATATNATATATATATATATATATATATATATATTTTGATGAATGCACGACTTTAATTAAATATTTTTAATGTTAACGAATATTTTATGTATATATATTGTTCCAGAAATCCATGCTTGAATATGGGTGAAGAGATGAGTCTACGCCAGTTCGGCACTCCCAGTGAACTTCTGACAAAACTCAGAGCTGATCTCAGGCTATCTTTTCCAAGGTTACCTTTTTTTTCTCTATACGCCTATATTTATCCGCCAATAAGCAGGGTGAACCTGATATTGACAGACTACGCTTCTCTCCTTTCAGCAGAATTTTCAATATTCCAATTTATTTATTTTTACTTTCTTACTTTGGTAGAGAAAGCTTGTCGTTGAGTTTCGCCGCTCAATACGCAATGTCTAAAATTTGGGCAGGAAGAGTGAAACGGAATGTCTTGATAATAGGTTCCCTCTACCTACCCTGCTTTTGCAGGATACAGTATGAAGCTGAAAATAAACAAAAGATAGAAATACATATATATCATAAGCTTTATCCAGACTGGAATTCGAAAACAGAACCATCGCAGTGAAATCCAATTACGCCAGAAGATTCTAATAAGTATTTCATTTAAGATGTGTATTATAGAATACTATAAACTTAAGACACTCATTGATTGTAAAATTCATTTTATTATTATTACTTTCATAACTAAAGTCGTTAAAACAGATTTAACTTATGTTGAAGCCAGTCGTAGTAGCGCAGAAGCACAAGCGTGCGACTGTACACACGATGGTTTGTGGGTTCGATTCCCACTTGGGAGAATGACTAGATATATAATCTAGATTTTAAATTCTTATTATTTATCAGCTGTGGTAGACAAAGTGCGGGTTTGACTGGACTCAACATGTATTGTCTCAAAAATTCGGCGGAAAGTGGAGAACAAAGTTAGAAATCTTAAGCTATCAACACTAGATTCCCTCAAACATGTGAAGATGCTTAATATTTTAGTACTTTCCACTTATCCTGATGTCCCTACTGCCTACTGGTGACAAAAAAAGAAGAATATTTCCATTTTTAAAAAAGCCAACAAACAAACATTTTTTATGTATCACAAAAAAACATCCCTCTTACTCTACCAAGAAACAAATAAAAATATTAGGACCTTGAATAAGTTATCGCTGTTTTTTTTGTTTAAAAAAATAATTTAAAATATAATGCTTACAATGACATTACTCAAAGTATTGTCCATCATTAAAGACCACTTTCTCCCATCTCTCTGGTAGCAATTGAATCCCCTGTCGGAAAATTGACTCATCTTAATGCCTAATATAAATGCATATTTTTAACGATTTAGCTATAAAACAGTTCTCATTTTAACTTGGAATATAAAAAGAAACATTATAACAGCAACAAGTATCTTTTTCAATTATATCTCACTTACATTGCGATGCGGTCAGCTGCATTGCTTTCTTGTTGGACTGTTAGGGGCTAAGTTATAAGAGAATAGGGGTTGAAAGTAGTGTTAAGACATTCCGACAATTTCGTTTCCCATCTTCCGCCGAATTCTGGAGATATTGCGTGTTGAGTAACGGAACTCAACGCCGCGCTTCAAAAGCGATAAAAAGAAAAATAAATTGAGAATTTGGACAAAGATTGATGAAGACTTATTAGTCGGAGCAGTTTCAAAGTCTTGCTACGTTCAAATTTTATAATCTTCTAAACATAATTTTCTTTTCTAAGTGCGGATTAACTTATTAAGAATTTTAGATATTGGTTTTTCAATGTAAACGATATATCGCATCAAACACTTTTTTTTTCTTTGGTGTACCTATCTGCAAAGGATAATAAAATCTATTATACTTTATATCTTATATACGATGTATAGGACCAAGTTAAAATAAATATAAAGTATTCTTATCTCCTTTCGTAATCTAAAATATATATTTTAATATAAAAGTATATTATTTCACAATTTAATTTTGAAAATAAAAAAAAATTATTAAATTATATGAAAATTGCTATAACTCACATCTTGTACCAACCAAGTTTTTGTAGATAACTAAAATTGCTATGACGATTGAAGTAAATCCGCTGAAGCAACTGTAATTTGCGACAATCATTTCTTTGCACTTATCTGCAAAATTATCATTCTGGTCCATTCTGGTCCATACGTTAATGGGTTCTATTCACATTTTTACGGTTCGTGTATGACGGCTTTATGGCGCCTTTGGGGAGAGGAGTGAAGTCGATTTTGCTTAATGTCTGTTAATTGTAGATTTTAAATGTTGTTTGGTTTAAGATGTTGGCGGTGTATGGGATTATAGTTTATCAGTTTTAGGATACATGGACTGATAGTTTGAGTGTGGTAGGTTAATATGAGACGAACATACGAGTGTTCCAATTTTTTTCACGCTGTATCAGGATAGGAAGCCTAGTGTTGGGACACTCCACTCTTCTTGTTTGGTGGAAGTTGGAACTCAACGCCGCACTTGTCTACCAGAACAGATATATGAAAGCTGTTTTAATAATATATTTATTTCCCCGAGAGGAAATCAAACCCACAATCATCGCTTTTAAAATCAAATGCCGGTACACCACGACAGCCTCAATAATTTCGTATACTTATATGAAAACCAAAAAAAACAACCTATCATACTAATATATTTCTTGATTTTCCATACAGTTTCGTACAAGAATTCGCCTGTGAACCCCTAGATGGGGTTACACTGCTTCTAGAACTGCTACGAAACGTCCAATTGAGTCAGACCGGAGAAGCGTCTAGAGGACCACCCGCTGTGAGACGAAGACCCTTGCTGGATGAGTTGGCTTGCCTGTAAGTACTCCTTATTTTTAAATTGAAAATGTTATATTGATTTTCATATTCATATTTTCTATGTAAGTAGATTGTAAGCGTTAAACATAATTTACAGCCAGGTTGAAACTTCTGCGGTTCTTAAATGAAGGTGTTTTAAATATTTTTGCCAATATAGTTAACTTGTTAATTTTCCGCAATACGTACATGAAAGACATAAGGTGTGTGCACATTTTATTAAACATTTTGAATAATAATATCTCGTTACAGGAAATAATTTTAATAATTCACTATTTAGTTTTAGCATTTTCTGATGCTTAGGTACTATATCTTGAGTCATTCAAGAAATGGATGGATAACCGCTGTACAGTACGGCTGCCTTGAACTTAATGGTAGATGGCTGCGCAGATTTCATGATTTTTTATAATTTTCTTTCCGAGTGTATATATTGCGCAAAATTTCAGAAATCCTAACTTCAAAACAGCCACGACACTTCAACTGTACTGTACACAAAAATTCACAAAAAAAAACTTTTCTCTCATATGTTCATAATGTTTTGGTACCAACAGACAGTGCCTCTGGAGCTGCTGTTCACGGTACTCGGAGTGCGTGCGGCGCCTCGTGGGGAGCTCCAACGCCGTGTACGCGCTCGCCGTGTGCATCATGTCCACCGTCAACAAGACCAGAGTGTTGGCTTTGCAGGTTTCAATTTGATGACTTTTCTAAAGCTTCACGCTGTATCCCGCACATTGTAGGGTAAACAAGGGGAATCTGGAAAGCTATTGTTAAGACACTCCGCTTCTTCAGTTCTCCACTTTTCGCCGAAATCTCCTCCAGATTGCGTGTTGAGTGGCGAAACTCAACGCCGCGCTTTGCCTCGTTACCAGAGTCAGGAAGTATATAAAATAAAATATTATATAGAACCCATAATCTGTCACGTTTACAGTCGCACTCTTGTGCCCCCGCGCCACGATTAGTCCCCGGTTATTTTCTTATTACTATTTCATTATTTTGAATTAGTTTGTCTTTTATAGTATCGATCAGTTAAGTTATTGACTGTAGATTGTAAAATCTATTTACGATATCTTTTGCTTTATTACAAAACGAAATCTAAATACACCTACATTAATTATAAAATCAAATTTCATTTGATAATAATTTTATCGATGTTATAATTTTGCATAGCTGTATTCTCTCATTAACCCAAATAAATTGCCGTGTGATGGTGGCATCTAATTAAATATTAGAAGTAATAAAATATTAACAAAAAACTTGTTTTTGTATCATATATTAATAATACTTTTGTACCATGTATTAATAATAGTTGGGTGGTGGAACTCCGCAAATGGAATTTCGCACTTTGCCTCGCTAACAGATCGCGGAAATGTTAACGATTACGATACAATATAATTACATATAATTTTTTCACAAAATTTAAATTATTCCATCCACCATTAATAAAACCAAAATTATCCAAAGAGATTATTAATTTTTACCGACTTCTCCATACAGCTGCTAACAAAATCGTGTTACCCACCTGCGTCCGGCCATACAATGATATCGGAAGCACTCTCCACTCTCCGCCTCCGTTTCGGTGAACCAGTTCGCTTCAGATTCCTGGTCGGTATGCTTCAAAGTGCTGCCGGGTCGGGGGACCTGCAGGCAGCTGGGCTGGCCTTCATCAACGCGCTGCTGGCGAGCGCTCCGTCGCCGCAGAGGAAGCTGTATATACAGGCGGAATTGGAACAGGCTGGATTTGACATTGTTACTTTGAAAAAAGTGAGTTTTTGTTTAATACTATGACTAAAAAGCTTCACGCTGTATTCGCACATAGAAGGATAAATAGAGGGAACCTAGAGTTAAGAAATTCTGTTCCTCATTTTCTAGTGGCACTGCGTGTTGAGTGGCGGAACTCAACGCCGCACCTCCACACCAGAAAGAAAATTTACGTTTAAACTAATATTTCATATCCTCGAGTGGGGATCGAATTCACCACCAGCCGCTACGACTGACCGCGAGAATATGACTAATATAAATATTTTAACAGGATAGGTTTAAAAAATCTAGTGTTAAGACTGTCCGTTCCCCACTTTTGTGAAAAATTATAATAGAACTTAACGCCGAGTTTTGTCTGCCAAAGAGGAAAAATAAACATAATTTAAACATAATATATCCACTTAGTAGGGATCTAACCTAATCCAACCACTATCGCATTTACGATCTGACTCATGTTTTTAGAATTGCGAAAACCAAAGACATTAAACGTGAAATTAATTATTTACAAAACAGCTTATTTTTTGATGATTTAGATGTTCTCATAATATAAAAACAATTGTCAACATTTTGATACCAGCTTGACGCTGTATTCCTCGTATGTAGGATAGGCAGAGGGAACTTAGCGCTTAGAAATTTCGTTCTTCACTTTCCGTCGAATTTTTAGAGGCAATGCGTGTTGAGCGGTGGAACTCAACGCCGGGCTTTTCTTGATGCCAGAATGAAGAAATAAAAGTATTAATAAATAATAATTCCCTAAGCGGGGTTGAACCCACAACCGTCGCGTACAGTTACGCCGTCCTAAACGTTTTTGAACGCATTTTTTTTTTCTAATTTTTCAGACTGTGGCCAAACTTCCAAATGTGAACGAACATGTCACCAGAGAGATAGAACACTATGAGAAACAACTTATAGACATCGACACTTTAAACGAAAAAGCGAATGAGGCGCTCAAAGAGAAGGACGATCTGCGAAGCAAATTGGAATTATTGGAGAAAAGAGTTAAGGTACTACTAACTTACTTATTATTTTAATTTACTTAAGTGGGAAGTAGTGGTTTTAAAATACTTTTCTTGTATTTAGAGGCGTTTATAAATTTAATAAGTAGCGGGTTTCAAGTCCATGCTGTTTGGAAATCCGTACCAACGGACGAACGGACTTTTTATATTAAAAAAAACCACATCTCAAATGTCCTATTTTTCCAGTTTTCGTAAGAATTTGAGACATTCTGTGGTGAGCGGCGGATCTTAACGCTGTCTTTGAATGAGAAATAATTGAGCGCAATTAAGGAACCCACTATAATCGCATTTGTGTTTAATCACCACTTGTTACGGCCATTGTTGCAATGACACAGAAAAAATTTTTTTTTTACCCAAAAGTTAAAATTACATTCAGTGAAGATTTGATCGTTTTTAGAAAACCCTTCCTATGATATACCATCTATTTCTACAGTCTCTATTTTCTTTCTTGTCACCAGCTAGGAAAATATTGAACAATTAATTTAAAGTGAGAATCGAACCCACACCCGTAGCGTTTAGTCACACGTTGTACCACTGCGCCACGACGGTCACAGTAACATATGCAATGTAAATCATTATTAGCATTTAAACTCTCTCACGAGTCAATTTCGTATTGTATTGAAAGTAATGAGGTATTTAGATCACTCTTGTTTCTTTTGTCTAATTGTATTGTGTTTTAAATGAATTTTAAAGATTAAATCAAAACCGGTTTTAGTATTGATATCAATGTGCCAAATTTTTAAGCTTTCATTGTATACTTATTTGGAAAACGTATAAAAAATTGAACTTAGCGGGACTCGAACCCGCGCCTACTGGAAACCAACCAGGCGCTCTGACCACTAAGCCATACGTTCTTATTTGTTTCGTCGTTTCATTGTATGTTTACAATTTTGTATTATATTTCAGGGTCGGCAGAGGGAACTTTAGAACCCACTGTAAAGACACTCAGTTCCCATTAAGACACTTCCGTTTCCCATTTTCCGTCGAATTCTGGAAGCACTGCGTGTTGAGTAGCAGAGCTCAACGCTGCACTTTGCCTCGTTACCGGAGCTAGAAAATGTTAATTTCGAACCCACAACCTGTCGCGTTTACAGCGGCAAGCTCGCGCCACTGCGCCACGACTGGCCTCAATAATAATAATTACTTAGTGAAGTTACACTCAATAAATAATTTTAGTCCCATATTTGTTGATCATAAAATGATCTTTACATTTTTAATGGATCAACTGTAAACCCCCGAAGCCAGTCGTGGCGCAGCGGCACAAAGTGTAACTGTAAAATCGACTGGTTGTGGGTTCGATCCCCACTCGAAGAGATGAAATATTTATTTACATTTATATTCTAATTTCTTCGCTCTGCTGTGTGCGGGATACAGCGTGAAGCTGATAAAAAATTATAAACTCTTCGTCAATTATTTTTTATATTCTTTAAAAAATCAAATCAAATTAAATCAACTTCACGCTACATCCCGCACACACCAGGGTAGGCAGAGGGAACCTAGTGTTAAGACACTCCGTTGTATTCATTAGTTCTCTTTTTTTCTCTTTTTAAATAATTTCTTATGTTGCTAAAGTGTTTGCGTTCAGTTTTTTACTAACTAAAGCATAACCAGTAAATGAAATCTTTATATATTTCCAGATATTACAAGAAGAGAAAGGTATTTTATTGTCATTAGAAAAATGTTTACAAGAAAAATGCTGCGTGCTCCAGGAGGAGGTGAGCACGCTGAGGTCCGAACACGGCAACTCCAGTAGGAAGAAAGGGTTTGCCTCTAAGAAAAAAAACTCGGCGCATAAGAATAGAGGTGATTGCTTTCTTGGTTTCGAAAAAGCTATTCTGCTATATTTGTCTTTAAAAAAAATATTCTTTCAAACTTAATAAATACATTTCACATAACGTTTCATATAAAAAAAAAATTCTAATGTATTTCGAGGGAAATAATATTTGTCTGTAGATTAATTTAATTTTCAAGACATTTCGTCTTGAATTTCAAAATTTAAAGCCGCTGATTGTCCCGAAGAGCGGGCAAATGCCAATAGTTTAATTTTAGTCCCTTCTTCTAGTGATAATCAAACCCACAACTGTCGCTTTTATCGTCATTCCATAATGACTGATACGTTATAATTGCACTACATATTTTCTTTGTAACCAAATCTATATTTTATATTTATATTTTTTTCTCATATTATATTTTTCAGACGAATCATCCCCACCAGAAGATGAAGGTATAAGTTCATCCGAACGGTCTCTCAGCCCTGAAGTCGACCAACGAGACTCGATGGTCTACGAAGTCTTCAACATTAAAAATGAAACCTACGACTTACTAAGAAACAAACGAAATCACAAAAAACTGGACTCCAAAAAAGATCACAAGAAATCCTCCGACGAAGACGACGAAACTACTATAGACGAAGTTATACAAGAATTAAGAAATATTGTGAACCACGCTGAAATAGAAAACGTTAGATATGACAGACCAAAGTGCAATTCCGATATAAACGATCATTTTGAAAAGGAAGACTCCATTACGAGTACCAGACACAGTATACAGATAACAAATAAAGATGAAGATAACGTAGAAGCTGAAATAGTCCCTACAAAAATATTACCACATCCACCGAGAAAAGCCAAGAGCTTAATACATTTGATGCCCGTTGAAGGATTGATATATAAAGCAGATGCTTTCGAGGAAATCTATTCAAGCGATGAAGGTTCAGATTCGTTACTCAGCGCTTCACGTTGTCAAAATCACATACAAAAAGCTACAGCAAATCTTTTTGGTTCAAACGAAAACCGATCGACCGATGGCGTTAGAAGATCCAAAACGAGATCTAGAGAAGATTATAAGAAATCATCTGTGAAGCGAAGCGAATCGTTCCAAAATTCTGAAAATGGTTCGCGGCAAAGAGAACACATAGATAATATGTTTTTAACTCAAAGTACGGAAAGATCGAGGGTCGATGAGATTGTGAGTTTAATTGAGTCTAAGAAATTAACTAAAAGTTTGGACAGGATTGATGAAGGCCTGAACTCTATGGTGGACATTGTGATGACGTCTGAGCCAAAGAAGAACTGGTCGTACGAGAAACGACAGAGATCCGTGTCGAGGACTAGCAGCGAAATCGGAATGGACGACCCGTTAACATCAAACATACAGACGTACGACTCAAAAATATACAAATACGATCCAAAATCTAATTATAAAACGAAAGAAGATGTGAAATCTGATAATAAGTTTAATACAAAACTAAGTACTGGGTCTTTCGAGGCGCCTAACTTTAATACTTTTATAATGAAAAGAGGGAGTGCCTCAGGGTTCTACTCTGGGTCCTTGTTGCGGGACGCGCCCGCCAGTATGACGAGTCTAGTGAGTGCGGCCGCGCACGGATACGGAGACCTGAAGAAGAACATGTCCTCCGTCAGCTCGGGCAGCTACGGGGTGCATAAACTTACTGATATGCCTTCAGGGTTGTATTAAACATCCTTTCTCTTAAAACCTCGACGAGGCGGTCGTGGAGTAAGTTAACATCTGACTGTTAGCGCAATGGTGGTAGGTTCGACTCCCAGTAGCGGGTATTTTTAAGTTACGACACTCGACATGCAATATTTGAATGTAAAATGGAAGACAGTGTCTCAATACATTGAAAGAATTTTGAACGCTAACGATTTTAGATAAAATAATAATAATGGAATCGATCCCAATAATATTTTGATTTATTTATATCAGTAGTTTACTTAAATTATTATCAATTTCTACTGTAACGTGATGTTTCTTAGTAAATCTCTTAAGTTTAAAGGGATTTCGTCGACTTTTTCAAGAGCGGAGCCGCGAGCAGTGACATGTATGTAAAAACCAACGACTAATTTAAGTTTAGCATACGTATAATAATTTCTAGTGCAATACATATTCTTACATTCGAAGTTAAAATCGAATATTATATTTAATTTAGTTGAGTCTTGGTAATTTTGTGAACAGAACAAAATTCGCTTAAGATTGCTTTGTTTGAATACTGTTTAGTATTTTTATGAATATTTTTGCTGGATACAAGGAAACATAAGAACTTTTATTTCTTTTTTTTTATATTTATTTTTTTATATTATAAGCCATTTATGTCGTGACGCACAGGCACAAGCATGCGAGTGTAAACGTGACAAATTGCGGGTTCGATTCCCGCACAACACACAGCGCAGCGGTTAACTCCACCACTTAAAACGCAATGCCTCCACCTTGCCTCGACGATGGCGGGATACAGCGCAAAGCTAAAAAAAAACTTTTTTTATATCAATTATAATATATTCTTATAGCGGCATAGTTCTTTATCTTTCTTTGAAGTCTTCTTAAATGACTTCTATTAAAAGTTCATGGTTTCCTTCGTATCTTCAGTTTTAAAATTATATTCCTTTACTACTTTATCTGTATATAATATATTTTTTAGATATTATTATCATTGTTCGTAATAAAATATTTACATTTAAAAAGATGCTTGGTTTTATTTATTAATATATTTACTTTAATTCAGAAGTAGAAATATTTTAATATTTTCATTTCTTCGTTCTGGTGTCGATATAAAGCGCGGCGTTGAGTTCCGCCACTCAACACACCATGCCTTCAAAGTCCGACAGAAGCTCTTATTGAGATTCGTTATTACCATTTCCCGTTTGAGTTACCAAAAATATTATATCGTATGAACAACCTTATTAAATAGTAGCGGGCCACTCTCGACTTCGCCCGCATCTGCCTTTTTATGCAAAGAACCTCTGTGATATTGTACTCTTCGCAGATGATACCTCTTTAATATTTAAGGTAGACAGAAATAAAACAAACTATGATGAAGTGAATAGTGCATTATCGCATATTCTTTATTGGTTTGATATGAATAATCTAATGTTAAATGGTAAAAAAACTAAATGTATTGAATTTGCTTCACCAAACATTAAAAAACATGATTTTAGTCTAGAAATTAAAGGAGAAACCCTCAATGTGTCGGAATCAGCTATTTTCTTAGGTTTAACGATAGATTCCAAACTCCAGTGGAACACTCATCTAGAAACACTTGCGGATAAACTCAGCTCTGCCGCGTTCGCAATAAAAAAAGTAAGACAAATGACGGACGTTGAAACTGCCCGACTAGTCTACTATAGCTATTTTCATAGTATTTTATCTTATGGAATGTTGCTATGGGGCAGTGCTTCAGATATAAATTCAATATTTATTCTTCAAAAAAGAGCCGTGAGATATATTTATAATCTAAGAGCTCGAGATTCTCTGCGAGATGTTTTTAAAGATGCAGGTATTATTACAGTTCACAATTTGTATATTATAATATTCTGTTTGTCCGGTAAAATGTACAGTGTCATAGTAAAAATAGTGAGATACATACGATAGGAACGGGAAATAAAGATAAACTTGTTACGCCAAGTTTTCGCCTCCAAAAAGTTAACAAATCTTTTATGGGTCCGAGTATACGTGTATATAATAAGCTTCCGCAGTGTATTCTAAGTTTGCCACTACCACAATTTAAAGTAGCTTTAAAAAAAATACTAACAAGTAAAGCTTATTACACTGTTCAAGAATATTTAGAGGATAAACATGTATGGAATTAATGTCTATTGAATGTGATGCAGGATAGCTGCCAGTTCATGTAATAAAACTATATATTATACCATTGACTTTGAAAAGAGCAACTGTTGAGTTTCTTGCCTGCTCTTCTCAGCAGAACTGCCTTCCGAACCGGTGGTAGCTTTTTTTTTTGTTATATAACATCGTCGAATGAACATATGTTCATTCGACAATTCAAAAGCGTTTATAAGAGTTTATTTGAATTTATAAGAGTTTATAGATTTTTTATTTGAATAAAGAATATTTTGAATTTCAATTGTTTGGTCACAAAATGCCTTATTGTCACTTTTTTTATAAGAGATGGATATATGTTGTCGCGGACTTTTTTTTAGAACTAACAAAATTAAGTATTTTTGTCATACAACGTACTGACATATAATTAACTATTTTTGCAGCGTACTCGCTTAAAGCAATTCGATGGCGTTCTTTGTTATTATTACGTTATTTAAGGCTAATTAAGACTTACACCGTAATGTTATATAGCACTTCTGAAGAATACGGCTTTTATACAAAACAAAAAGAAAGTAAATCGGACCAGTAGATCCAGAGATCTTAGCGTTTAAACAAACAAACTCTTCCGCTTTATTATATTAGTATGGATAAGTTGCGCCACGACTGGCCTCTTACTGCAACTATATGCAATATGACTCACATGGCAGACAGACGGATTTTACTGTCAATACAATTTCATTCCCTATTTCCGCAGAATTCTGGACGCATTACGTGGTAAACGGCGGACTTCAACGCCGCGCTTTGGCGCGTCACCACAGCGAATAAATTAAAAATATTAAATATATCATTTCCTCAAGTGAACACCGAAACCTACAACCGTTGCATTTACAGTCGCACCCTCGTGCCACTGCGCCACGACTGGCCTGAACGCATTTAACTTCTGTTGTGTAATGTAACGTTCTTAATTTCTCCTTTGACCAAATCATATTTAAATATGAGAAAGTTTAAAATCAGTAAAAAAAAGGTAAAAATATATTTCGTAAGAAGACAATTGTTTGAGGCCAGTCGTGGCTCAGCAGCATGAAGTGTCACTGTAAAATCGACTGGTTGTGGGTTCGATCCCCACTCGAGGACATGAAATATTTACTTAAACTTAGATTTCCATTTCTTCGCTCTGGTATCGAGGACAAGCGCGGCGTTGAGTTCTGCCACTCAACACGTAATGCCTCCAGAACTCGGCAGAAAGTAGGGGACGGAGTATCTATAACACTAGGTTCCCTCTGCTTACCCTGCTGTGTGCGGGATACAGCGTGAAGCTGATTTTTTATTTTTACAAATGTTTCAAGTGCACTTAGGTCAACACCACTTTTAGATCTGAATCAGTCAAAAAAAACCAATTAGAATAAATAAGCTTTATTTTTGGCCAAACTATTATATTGCATACAACTTAACTTTACACGTCTATTGTAATAAAAATCAATTACTTATCAACGAATACGATAAATTCATATAAAATATAGCACAAAAGTAAGTTTACCATAGACAAATTAAAATATTACTTTATGAAAGTATACAATTTTACTTATATATTAAGAAAACTAAAAAAAAGCACTTATATGTATATGCTTCTTTCTAGCATTTGTTTTAAAGATATCTAAATTGGTTTTATTTATAAAAGTGTCATAATAATTATCGAAAATAATTATCGAAATACATTTTGAGTTTTATAAAACTATCAATTCCATTTTAACGGTGAAATATTTGTAATATCCAATATTATAATTAAATAGCACTAGATATTTCGTATAAGCAAAATCGATTATTATAAACTTTTTTATCTGTATTCATTCGAAAGATATCACAATCGATTAATATCGATATTGTTTATAATCGATTTTTCCCAAATGCTAGAAAGAATTTTCGTAAATATACAAGTAGTTTTATACAATACACGTCGGCAGTTCACATTGTGACGATAGTTAGACATATTAAGACGATTTCCAAATGTTTCCAAACTTTAAACTAAGGAATTAAAAAAAATCTATTATTTAAATCAAATTTTGTACAAGAATTAATATTACATTGTTTCTTATTGAAAAATAATTTAAAAAATTAACTTTGAATAGTTACATCAAAATTCAATAATTATCAACATTTTTTTTGTAGAAATCGTCTTAATTACAAAAATACCTACAATTTCATCAACGGAGTTAAACCTCGCCATATTACATCGAACACACAGGCTTTATTAGACAAAATGAAATAACAAATTTTGAATTCAAACCATAAACGTTAAAAGCACCTTACAATGCCAAAGCAACATATTGAAAGATATTAAAGAATGGAAGTGAAAAATCGATTTTTTGAACAGATGTAACTTTAGTTTAATTACTGACAGTCTATATATGTTTTTTTATTATTCGCTCCTAAAAAACCAGTAAATTTTATGTAAGTAGCTTTTTTTAAAGAAAGTAACGGAAATCTATTATATATTTTAGTTTTACTTTTCTATTATAATAATACTTATTAGCTTTTTAAATCATTTATGCCAAATTTTAAATCTTATCCAATAATCACTTCCATTTATTTAAATCTTCAATCATTAAATGTACTTAAACACGTTGTATCTAAAACTACACCTAAAAATAGGGGAAGAAAAAAAAAAGACTTCCATAATACTTCTTTCCGCCAGAGTTGCGCAAAATTTTAATTACAATTAAAAATTTAATATTAACAATTGATCATATGTTTAAGTAATTGTTAATTAACGTTTAATAATTAATTGCAATTTAAAATTTGCACACCTCTGCTTTCCGCCATTTTATCTGGTATTCTAGAAGCTACGTACGAAAATATATATTTTCATTTTGGTGCACCCAAAATATTTATGATAGTGTGATTTTACATCATTTTATTTTTTTTTTAATATTGAAAGTTGAGCTAAATTGACTTTAAATAAAAAAATAAAGAGTATTATTTCATATTTCATATATTTAGAATCTGTGACTTCTATTATAGCAAAGCAAAGAAACCAATGACGAAATATAAGTTAATTTAAATCATACATCACAATAATACTGATTGTACTAAAATTATTATTTAATTCTTCCATTTTATAAAAAAAAATGGCTTCCCATTCAATTCTATTAGCAATTTCTTGTAAATTCTACTTATATGAAATTATTGCTATGAAAAAAATAAAGTCATTTTAGCCCAACACATATAAACTACTAAATACATAATACAAAAAATCATAAAACATATATAAGTTATATATAATAATAATAATATATTTTTTAAACTGTTTATTATTACTAAATAAGTAATAAATGATTTCAGAAATGCTCAAAAGGAATGAATGGTGTCGATTTGAATGACTGACTAAAATATTATCAAACTTATAACATAGTAAAAATTTATTTACTTTTATTTTCAATACATTAATTAACATTTTAAATACTATTTATATGTTATTAAATCGAAAATCTTAATCTACGACTCAAGGGAAACCAGAGACAAAATTGTAAATGTCATTATTACCACAGATTATTTATCATAAATACGGTACAGTATAAAAATATCAGATTTGACAGGTAGAGTAGAAAAAAAGGCAATCTGTATATGAATCAAAATTAAGATGTTTCGAGTATAAAATGTTTGTTGTACGTATTAAAAAAATTATTAGAGTTATCTTATTCTATTACAATTTAGTAAATGTTGATAAATAATTTCAAATTCTCAGTCAGCCATATTATTATTATCGACACACGCCAGATGGGTTATGGAGCAATCAAATACTATTTTTAAAAATGTGCGAAGTACCTTCCACAGACAATATAAACAAGACAGATATGGCACAGACTGTCACAAACCAAATGTCAATGTCAAATTCAAATATCAATTTCCTCTTTTTTTTTAAAGATGTAATGTGCCAAATGGTTCTAGCTATTCATCCCACTTTATTTATGCTTACCCCATCTGGTTCTTTTTCTAGGTTTTTCTTAGTCCTTCCAGTCCTTTTTGATTTCGAAGCTCCATTCCCACTGTAGGTGTACGTTTTTATCGTCGTCAGTGAACAGACTGTTGACAGAGTAGGCGCCTCTCGCCATCATCCCTGATGGGGCGTCTTCTGGCGGGGTGGTGTATGAATGGAGTTCCGTTTTTGGCGGATACGAGCCCACCATGTGTGTCATTTTGTCCACTGGAATTAAGTTTAATGTTTTTTTTTATTTGCTTAGTAAATAATTAAAAACAAATAAATACTTAAATTGCGAATTCAAATTCTCTTTTAATGTTAATGGAAGATAATTTTAAGAGTTTTGTCCAGCACGACAGGTAAACAAAGCTAATGTTAAGTCACTCCATTCTTTTCTTTCCACTGCATATTGAGCGGGAAAACTTGAGTGGCAAAACAATGCCATATGAAATAAAAAAAATAATTGAGATATGTCTCCAATACCGTTTGGTTTCTAATCTAAACAATATAAAAATAATATGAAAAAAAAAGGAACACTAACGAAGTTAATCATCTCATTTCCATTTGATATAAAATGTGATGGGAAAAAAATTAGAATTGATATTCAATAAAATCTATCGAATTTTGCCCACAAATTGTAAAAGTAAAGATTAAAATATTTTAATTTAAAAACTAACTATAGTATAGTATAGTATTAAATAAGACCGTCCATTCAAACAAGAAATTGGCGTCACAAAACCCAATAAACAACATGACAATAAATTGTATGTAAAATTATTCTCTGTCATAAAATGTATGTAAGTTATAATTTTATAAATTGAACCTAATATAAGTTAAAATAGAGTCTATTTAAAATTTAAATAAAAATGTCTACATAAAGAAAAATATAAAGTATGTTTGTTTGTTTTAAATTTCTTAAGATGTATTATAATACAGGTTAACAGAAAATGAAGCAAGAAATCTCATATAAATATGAAGAGTAATATTAAAGAGAAATAAAAAAAAAATCTATTTGTCTTTACAAAATTGTTATTTTGTGATATGTAATCAATTCATATTAAGATTAATTTTTCATTTATCTTAAACACAATTGAACTATATATTTAAGCTTATGTAAAACAAATTTAATTCCTCTAAAACTGGGAACAGAGTGTCCAAACACTACATTCTCTGCGCCTACCATGCTATATGTGGTAAATAAAAGAAAAACCAAGCAAAATCTATCTATCAACACTAGTCTATCAAACTAAAAACTTTTAAATATTTATAACTATAAACACGTAATAATAACACTATATGAATATCAATTAAGTAGTACATACCGGGCACTGTCCAATGGTGGAATGCAATGTAAAATCGAATTCATCATATAAATATGTATG
Organism: Heliconius hermathena; assembly: GCA_013403705.1. NCBI lineage: Eukaryota > Metazoa > Arthropoda > Insecta > Lepidoptera > Nymphalidae > Heliconius > Heliconius hermathena. Next base: position 138,488 of record JAAIXJ010000408.1, on the reverse strand, counting down.
TAAATTATTACTTTTAATGCACTCAGAGAGGTCAATTAACTTTTAACTTGTATTCTGTTACATTGCGGTAGAAAAATCGTGATCGCCCTAAAGTAAAACCTAATTTTAGAGCAGTCAAAACTCAACCGCATTATAACATCTGTGAGTGTGGCTGTTTAGTAATACTTTTACCCAATGAGTGATATATTTCATGTCTTTATGTCTGATAAGTTGCTTATATATTACTCATAACAAAATTGATTGTTAAAAGACAGCTATATTATTCCAAAAATATATATTATTATTTAAAAATGCTATACAATATTTGGACTATTTTTTTTTAATAAAAATAAACAATAAAAACTGTATAATATTATATAAAACAAATTTAAAAAAACAACGCCTTACCGGGCACACCGAGACGATATGTTTTCTGTACATATTTCAAGCCGTGCACGATCTCACGTTGCACTATGAAATCAATCCTTATTCTGTATTGCACACCCTCTTTTATTATGAACACCTGGAATCACATATGATAGTGGTTATTTTATTGCAAGTATATTAAAATTACATATTTATATTATTTTTTTAAAATTTGAAATAAGGTATAAATTGGACTAGCTCTTAATTTTTTTTAACTCCACTGCATATACCGGTTAACTGGGATCAAAACATTCTCTTCTCCAAATACCCTCCGAATTCAAGGAATCGCGTGCGTAGCCCATTGCGGGAAAATGACAATAATTCATTCTCTCGAGTAAGATTCGAATCCACTTCTTGATTTTGAGATTAATCGCGGCGCAGGTGCACAAGCGTTCGATTGTAGACGCGACTTGTTGTGGGTTCGTTTCCCACTCGGGTGCGTGAAATAATTAATATTATCATTTCCTGATGACGTGGCAAAGCGCGGCGTATAGTATCGTTACTCAGCACCCAATGCCTCGAAAATCCGGCGGAAAGTTGGTAACGGTGTGTCTTAACCCTTAAATGCATAGAGTCCCAAAAATGAATCAATAACTTTTTGCGCGGATATCCGACAACAGTTTTGATATCGATACATTTGGATGAATGGCAGTGATTCCTTTGTCCATTGACTTATCAAAAATTAACTAAAATAATGACATTTCACTTCAATATTTGTATCTTTCTGTCGTTATACCAATTGGCGCGCATTTTTGATAGCGGATTCATTTACGTACTTTTGGAAGTGGATTATTTAGAAATATTTTGGTGTATTCGTTAAACAAAAAATATTTTCTAAAGGTAAGGCTCTTATTTATTAATTTGCTAGTACTTTTGTCCATATTCCGTAACTATCATGTGTATGGAGGGCTTATTTTGTGTTGATGCAAAAATGGGACAACATGCACTAATGGTATAACTACGACATGTATTTAGTACTATGCTTCTTTTTTTGATTTGTTGGTTTTGTTTTGGTGTGGTATGCATGTGGTCTATAATTTTGTTATAGATATGTCTGAAAATAACCGGATAGACGACGACGTTGAATTTTGGTTGCGGCAGTTGGAAGATGGCGCTATTTCTGAAGATGATTTGGAATCAGATGGCGATGATCTCGATTTTTATCCTACCCAACAAGATTTGTTAGATATTTTGGAAAGTAATGATGACGGCGCTGCGGGCAATAATAATACTCAAAACGACGAAGTTCTTCCCGATCCTCCTTTGATTGTAGACGATGCTCTACCATCAAATAGTTGTATTATACCCATGCAAACCTTAGATATTCAGAGACTGATATGGAAAAGACAGCCGATGATATATAATGAAAATCTAACTACATTTCGTGGCTCAGAAGATTATCCTGAATGTGTGATAAATTCTTCAGACACCGTTTCAGTATTTTTCATATTTTTTCACTGAAGAGTTTTTAGTACATATTGTAAGCGAGACAAACAGGTACGCTGTACAAACTAAACCTAATCTGCCCGAAGTTATTACACTAGGAGAATTGAGGAAGTATTTAGGAATATTGATTTACATGAGCGTTTACCATTATCCTAGTGTACGTAGTTATTGGGCTAACAAGTATGGGTTTGAGGCGATAATAAAAGCGATGCCTGTCAATAAATTTGAGAAAATAAGACGTGTTCTTCACTTCAATGATAATAATAATCATTTACCAATAGACCATCCCCAGCATGACCGACTTCATAAACTTCGTCCAATAATAGATCGTCGCAATAATAAACTCTTGGGTTCTTTACAAATCGGTTGAGACCAAAAAGGGATTTGAACCGAGAAAACTCATGAATCTGGCAGAGCTTAGGACAGAGCTTGCTGATGTACTATGTACTTATGGTGCCGTGAGTCAACCCACTAGAGGACGTCCAAGTAACAGTAGTATCGATGCCGCAGGACCTCAAGAAAAAAGAAAAAAAGGATGCCAAGTTTTACCGGCTGTTGACGTTCGTCGTGATAATCTTGGTCACAACCAAGTAAAAACTGAAAGTCGCATGAGATGCATGAGGCCTGGATGTAAGCTGCAAAGTTTTATAAAATGCACAAAATGCAATGTATTTCTTTGTTCCAAGAAAGGAAACGACTGCTTCAATCTCTTTCATACCGACTAAAGAATTTTTATGTCTATTTTGCATAGTGTACCAAAAATGAATCATTAATATTTTTTAATAAAAACCCTATAATATATGACTTATATTTTTTTTTAATATTTTTCCCGATTTCCACTCATTTCAAATATTATAACCCTATTTTTTAAATAAAATTCCTTAATTCATGCATTTAAGGGTTAACACTAGGTTCCCTCTGCCTACCCTGCTATAATCGGGATATTGAGTAAAAAAGAAAAAAAAAAGAATAATCATTTTAGTACTTACACGTACTTAATAAATAGTCACTTAAACTTTTAAGTTGTTTTTTTGTCTAGCTTTTAATAAAGATTGTCGTATGTAATAGAAGATTATTTGGCTTTTGACAAACATTTTTTTCCATTTTGACAAACATCCCGCGATAATCCCGGCACAAAAAGTAGCTATAATAAGTATGTTCTTCTACAACTCTCTTTATCTTTCAGTGTTACTCTCATAAAAATCCGTCCAGCTGTTCCGTAGATTAACCCAGACAAACAGAACGACAGACAGACAAAATTTTGTTGTTTAACTATTATTATTATTTTTTATACATACAATTACATACGTATAGTGCGAAGGCGAAGCCGCGCGGGGGTCTTAGTTTCAATATAAGATAAAGAATATTTAAATCAGCCACCGGAAAGAGCATCCGGTAGGATAAGTCTATGAAAGACAACACAAGGCATCTATCGCACAAGCAACGTAAAAACTCGTATATTCTAATTTCTAGTACTATTTAGAATAATTCATTTAATCCTACGTAGTTGGTTATTACAAAAGTATAACTTTATATAGAAATATCTTGTGTAAAATTTAGGACCGTCGTGACGCAGGCACAAGCGTGGGCCTGTAAACGCCATGGTTGTGGGTTCGACTCCCACTAGAGGGAATTGAATATAATGTAGTAATGAGCCCTGCGCCACGACTGGCCTCAATCATTTTATCTCCTCAAATTTCCGCATATTTTACAACAGGCAGTCGTCGTCGGAAAATATCCAAACGCCTCGCTTAATATAATTTATTCTAATATCTAAACTTATAGTACTTGAATATGCCAAATAATCCTAGATATGAAGTCTAGATCAGATGATTTTACGTCATACATTGAGTATCAATGATTGATCTTGTTTCATTTCAAATTACCGTTTCTTTTGTATCACTCAAATGGTCGAATATATTATGTATCTATGTTCATTTAATTAACAAAAATAAATAATAAAGTGAGACCAGTCGTGGCGCAGGGGCACAAACTGTGACTGTAAACGCGACTGGTTGTGGGTTCGATCCCCACCCGAGGAAATGAAATATTTATTTAAATTTATATTGCCATTTCTTCGCTCTGGTGTCGAGGCAAAGCGCGGCGTAGAGTTCCGCCACTCAACACGCATTGCCTCTGGGGAACGGAGTTGTCTTAACACTAGGTCCCCTCCGCCTACCCTGCTGTGTGCGGGATACAGCGTGAAGCTGATAAAAAAAAAATAAAGTAGAAATTATAGTTCAATTGTTTAGTCTATCGATAAATAAGAAATACTTATATATAACTAGCGACCCCTTGTGGCTTCGCCCGCTTGAACTACACATTTATTTGCTAGCTCATCTGAATTACTTTCGCGTTCTAATAACATTATCATTTTGAAAACAATATTCATACATTGCAAAGCAAAGTTTGGGCCTAGTCAATAAGACAATTATTTTGTAGAGATTTTGTCAAACAAAAACAATTTAGAATGTAATATTGTTTTCATTTTTGCACCGATTTATATAAAACAAAGACTAAACGTTCAGGGAGGGCAAGTTCAAGGCTTGCCAAAATACTATAGTGAAAATTGCATTTAAATCGGTTAAGTCTTATTGAGATTAATGTGCGCAAACGCACAGACTAGCAGATATTTAAAAAAAACATGGATATATGCTTCCAAATAATATATTTTTTTCACATATATTCCTTGAAGGTACAGACAGCGATCACATTCAATTCTATTATATCTGATCTCATGGATATTTGTTGCATTTTCACGCAAAAACTACTAAACCAATTTAGATGAAACTTTACATCAGAACAACACATAAGCTACAATAAATATTATGTATAAATTGGGAATAATGTAACGTAAAACCAAGAAGTTGAATAGTAACTGGTTTTCTAAGTCGTGGCGGAGCGGCACGAGGTGTGACTGTAAAACCGACTGGTTGTGGGTTCGATCCCCACTCGAGGAGATGAAATATTTATTTAAATTTATATTTCCATTTCTTCGCTCTGGTGTCGAGGTTAAACGCGGCGTTGAGTTCTGCCACTCAACACGCAATGCCTCCAGAATTCGGCAGAAAGTGGGGAACTGAGTGTCTTAACACTACTCCCTCTGCCTACCCTGCTGTGTGCGGGATACAGCGTGAAGCTGATTTTTTAACTGGTTTCTAACTAAAATCGAGTAAAATTGATAAAACGCATCCTGGCGTCGGTCCAAAGAATAATCTTATATATCACAACACCTGCGCCAGATATCAATGGAACGATTGCTTTGGACAATTTAAGATCATACTATAATTATGAATTAGATCAAAATAGTTACTTGTGTAACAGTCTAAAATAATCCGAATGCATTTCGGGTATAAATAACTTATAGGTATTGACTTTTTAAAGATAGTCTCTTAGACATTTAGTTAGTGACTAAGCTTTTAAGGAACTTTTTTTTAAAGTTTCACGCATTATCACGCAAAAGAAGGTTAGAGGGACATCCGTTCTCCATTTTCCACCAGGATTCGAGACGTTGCCTGTTGAGAAACGGAACTGAACGTCGCGATATGTCGGGCTTTTGTCCTATCCTTGTTTAATTTAAATTCAATTGTTGTTACGACCTTGCGTATACAACCTTCTACCTATAGGAAGACTTCCTAAATTGAACTCAGAGATTTTTACTGTATATATTTTATAAAAAAATATACTGTATATATTTTATAAAAGTGTAACGATTATTTTATCATATCAAAAGTAATTTACATAAAAGTGGTAGCTAGTGGCCACCCAAAATTACATTCCATACACTGCCCAAAGAACCTACATGAAAAATTTCAGGCGTTTTAAGACGCTCAGTTTTGGCTGTTTCTAGTTTAATATATCAAAAACACAGCATGCTTTTCTACAATAACCTAGAAGAACCCAGACCGCATAAAACTAAAACTATATTATTTATGGTAGATTAGGTCTACAAATTTTAACAAAAAAAAGCGACTTCCACCAGATCCCATAATCAGAACGTAAACAAACTCATCAAACTACCCTTGACTACCCTTGAAGTGTATCTTTTCCAATAGAAAAGAATAATCGAAATCGGTTGGCGTGATATTGAGTTATTCATCCATTAGTCGAGCGCATACCTAATGCAAATTTTAGACTTAGTGATTTTCTCATAATTAACATTGTCAGAAATGGACCAGTTAAAATGAGACCACACGGGAGGCGCCAGATTTCAAATAAAACAAGAATCATCAAAATCAGTTGATCAAAATCATCAAAGTCAAAAATTCTGAGGTAACGAATATAAAAAAAATACAATGGAATTGATGGTTATCAATCCTCTTTAATAAAAAAACATACAAAAATTATGGATATATTTTTTAGCTGTACGCTGTATCCCGCACATAGCAGGGTAGGCACAGAAAACATGGGAACCTAGTGTTTCAGGTATTGCGTGTTGAATGGCGGAACTAAACGCTGCGCTTTACCTCGTTAGTAAAGCGAGGTCTCTAACTCACAACCTGTCGCGTTCTAGTGCCATGCGCCACGACCGGCCTTAACTCAACATAAATAATAAAAAAAAAAAACAACTACAACACATTATTTACATAAATTAAATATAAAATCTTCTAAGACGAAGTTTGTTGAACTTTATAAAAGGGTTTAATGGGAAACCCGATATGTTTTCTCATTAGACGAGTCTACGAGTCTATATAAATTATGACTCATTATCCGGCAAGGTCACGACGCTAAGTTTTTATACCGCCAGGAAAACAACAAACAAAATAAGCATTTTTTTTATTATTATAGTTTTGACATTTTTTTCTTTTATAACTTTTAGGAAAAAAATTTTTTTATTTTTTATTAAGCCTTCTCTACACAAGAATATCTTTGGGTTTGGTTAAGAACGGTAATAATAAGTGTGTGTAAAAGTAGATGAAATATAAACTTTTCGAGACATAACTATGCTATACGATAAAATAAAGAAAACACAAAAAGACCTAAATTTTCATACAAATATATATAAAATATATATACATAAATGTTTACCTGTTTCTTTAAGTCCGTCAGATCTCCCGAGAGGTCCAACTCCAGATCGTCCCGATCCGTCACACACAACGCCAACTTCTTAACTATCACTTTCCTTGGATCGTTTGGATCTAAAAAAGATTTTTTTTTTGTAAAAAGCTATAAGAAACGTATGTATTCGTATTTAGTAAAAAAATATTAATAAGGGCTAATATTAATGTATTAATTAAAATAAATTATTACGCAATGCCTTCAGAATTAGGCGGGAAGTTGCAAACCGAGTGTCTTAACACTAGGTTCCCTCTGCCTACCCTGCTGTGTGCAGGATATAATGTGAGGCTGATTTAATTTGTGTATGTCTGGCCGGCGAAGCCGCGAGCAAGTTATTAACTTTCAATATAATAGAAGATAAGTTGTGCGCAGTAAAATAATAAAATAGGAAGCACGAGGTACAAGTATATATCGGTGTATTTATCGGTAGAAAATACAATAACAGGAAAAGTGACATTTATATTATAAATTATTGTTAATTAGATGTTTTTAATTAAATATATTTAATTTCCATTGATATTCACATTATATTTGTATGGAAATACATATAATGAGAAAAATATAGATATATGTATAATACTATCAAAACTGAACGAGAAATGGGGAACAATGCCCTCTCCTGGATACAGCTTAAAACTAAAAAAAAATAAACAATCATTCTTCTTACTTCACTCTTCACCTTAATTGAAAAGATTGCATATTCAAGAGTGTCTTGACACTACGGTCTCTTCCTTCCCCGCTTTACGAGTTAAAATGTAAAAGCTTTGTCAAAGTGCAATAATATTGAGTTCAAAATTGTAATCAGGAAAAGGTTTATAAATAAAATATAGGCGCTTCCTTGTTTCGGTTACGCATAGCATCACATTAAATTCCGCTAAACAACGCAATAATACTCAGGAAATGTGTGGAAATGTAAGTTGACGAGTTCAAGTGAAGGTTTACTTTTAAATGTAAATATCAGAAAAAAAATTGGATACTTGCGTACATATTTTGTACGTAAACGATAATGTCATAGATCTTAGATAAGCAAGATAGCGCTATCAAGAATTCATTAAATTACTTTTTTAAATATCACACTGTTCGGCACAAAGCCGAAAAGGTAGGCAGAGGGAACCTGGGTAACTAGAGCTAAGACACTTCATTGCCATTAAGCCAATTCCGTTCCCCACTTTCCACCGTATTCCAAAGGCCGCTCTTTGCGTCGTTACCAGAGCAAAGAAATTAAAATATGTCATATCTTCGAATGGGAATCGAACTCACAACTTGTCGCGCTTAGAGTCGCACGCTTGTGCTCCTGCGCCACGACTGGCCTCAATAAAGATGTATTTACACAATTATCAACGTTATCTTTTTGTATTTACTTTAGCGGTATAGGCAAAGAGAAAGTTTTGCTTGAACATGGTCTAAGAGACAGAGCTGTAGCTAAAAAAACATCTCACCAACTATAAGTGGGCCCGCTTGTGCCTGACCCAGTAGCGCCTCCTTGTACTTCCTTAGTGACTCATCTTCCTGATCGGCTGCTAGGATCTCCTCGATTGTCTTTTCTGGAGGAGGTCTGTACGAGGACTTGATTTCTTCTTCTTCAGTCTCTTCCTCTTCAGGAGTACGAGCTACTTCAGGTTCACCAGACATTGTGACTAGAAGATAGCATAGAATAGTTGAAAAAAAATACATATATTTAACAATATTTTCTTTTAATAAAATGTAAATTAAGCATAACAACTTGTTTAGCAATATTTTAATAATAATATATATAGATATAAATGTGTAGAAATGGTTAATTCATAGAGACTTTCATGTTCTGTTGTAATGTAATAGCACATTTGCCTGTAAGCTGAACTGATGGGCAGGGCGAGCAAATTGTTTTAATTTCCCTACTTTTGTGGACAAAATGCAGTATCCAAGACTGCATAATGTAAATATATAGATTAACTTTGCAATATGCATATATATTGATTAATATTGCTTAGTTAAAATCATAATGCAATGCCTCCTGAATTTGGCAGAAAGTGGAGAATGGAAGTGTCTTAAGGGGTACAGAATTTCTTAACACTATGTTCCCTCTGCTTATCCTTCTACGTTGTGAGATACAGCGTGAAGCTAAAAGAAATAAAAGGACACATCTCCATTCTGGTAGACTATAAATGGTACTGAGATCCACCACTTGACTTATAATATATTATAAGTCAAGTGATGGGCAGAAGGAGAATTATTATTTGTAAGATAATTATTTTTTCTATTACCTATTCTGCTAAAAGTAAGACATTTAAAACTGAAAAAAAAATCATGCAGGTTATATTGTCATACCACGTCTCCTATGTCTAACAAAGTTATGATTTTTATGTATAATTTTGAAATTAATCTTTTAATCTTTATCATCAAAAATGAACTTTCTAGAAATATCTGTAGATATTTATTTACAAAAAAAAATAATTCAAAAACATTTTAACAAATTAAGAGATGTTTAACAGTATTGTATTGTTTCATGTTTATTTAACAACGTCAAAACTACTATAAGACGTAAATTTCGTAACTTCATGAGGAAAAATCGCAACTTAGAGTCTGAATGCATATCATTAATGATATAACCTAAAAGTTGCATTTTTAAAAGAGGTGCAACTAATTTGCATTTAAGATATATACTTATATAATATTGAACATTTTATTAATTTTATCTGGACTAAATATGTGATATTAGTGTTAATTTAAACTTCAAACTCTATCTTGTTTATAACAGAGTAGGCAATAGAAACCTAGTTTTAAGACCCACCCCACGCAAAGATCAATTTTCGAGACGTTGCCGTTTGACTGGCGTAACTCAACGCCGCGCTTGTCTTGTTACCAGAGAATAATTCACATATAATCATGTGTTAATTTAAGAATCCTAATAAGACATTTGTAACATTGATATAATATAAGCAGAAGCCATAAAAACCGACAATACATTGAGCGAGCTACATTTAAGCAACGGCACAATATCGATTCGGCAATGAATCACAGTTTTACCATAAGATAATAATCGTATAGTCTGGGATGCCGACAGCGTGTTGGAACCGCCCTTCAATCAGTTTTAATATTTCTAATACAACTGCAATAATTATAATGTAAGATGGATATTTTTATCAAACGTTTGTCGTGCAATGACACTACACGCCTATTGAGTTTATACAATAACATATTATCGGCTTCGTCATTCCACTGGGGCTTATCGATGCACAAAAATAAAAATTATTACACTTACCTTAAATTAAATAGTGTGGTATTTAAAAAGTTAATAAAAGAAGCTTCGTGATAAACACGTAATATTAATAAGAGATTGTCATATAAAAACTGAATTAGTTATTTGTAAAAATCTTTGGATCAAAAATGACAGTCGTGAGACGGCCCAAACGCTTCCGGTAAGACAAGTTCGTGGCATAGACAATAGCTTTTAGGTAGCGTTCATTGTCTATTAATTAATAAAATTATTATTATTATTATTATAAGTGGAAGAGCTAATATTAATAAAATAAAAAAGCGTTTTTGTTATATAGGGTACATCGTTGGCAGTATTTATCATATTAGTTTTGGATTAAAAATTATATACATAGATTATATTAGAACTAAAATGTGTTTCAACTTTCAAGTCTTAGCATATATTTTTGTTTTGACGTAAATTGACACTAAAACTAACCTAAAAATCTAAATTTCCATTTAATTTTCTATTTCTATAGCAATTTTACTGAATAATATTCTGCAATATGCTTATCAAAAAACAATACTCGTAACAACCAATCATGGTTACTTAGTAATTCAATAACAATTTATGTAAACTAAAAATATTTTCTCTCAGTCGCAACTAAAATTCTAAAATCTTATTAAAATTCTAATTCCCTTAGGCTTTCAATGTAATTCATTTTTTATAACATTACATTATGATATTTATGCTAAATTATGTTTGTAAGTAATAGTTACTAACCAGTAACTCTCTGAGAAATAATTATGTAATTAAAAAAGCTTAAATAATCTTTTTTTTATTTATTTACCAGAAACTTAAACTACCATCTGTGAGGCCTCTATTAATTAGATGTATTTCGAAACGATTTTGTTCCAATCAAACAAATCAACCAAATGTAACAGATGAGGAGAAAGAAAAAGAAATTGAAAAGATTACTCAAAATGTAAATGGTTGTTTTTAGTATAGAATAGGAGATTCATGAAAAAATAATTTAATTAAAAAAAATGTAGAGTTTTCTTGTAGCAGTACAAAAATTGAACCTAACAAATCTTTTCAAATATAAATTTTTTAGCACATATAATTTTTATTACAAGCAGTTTTACTAAATTCTCATATGTAGCAAAGAAGACAAAGAAAACTTACTGTTAATTTGTAATTCATTCTCCACTTTCAACTATAATTTGAAAAAATTGTGCTTTGTATAGCAGAATTTAATGCTGCACTTTGTTTTATATGGCTTATTCAAAGCAGGAATAAAGATACAAAATTTATTTCACTGATTAAAGATTCGACCCATAACCATAATATTTACAGTATTTCATTTACCTCTATTTATTAACTTCCAGGCATCAATTGATGAACCGCCAACGGCATGTTGCAGAACTGGCTGTGCCAACTGTGTATTCATAGTATGGGCTGAAGCCTTAGCTTCTAAAATGGAAAACGCCGGGCCAGAAATAATTGATAGAATAATGAAATCAGTTGATGATCCATCTATGAAAGCTTATTTAGAAATGGAGTTGAGAATACGACTAAAGCATAAATAAATAGTTGAATTTATTATTTGTCTTTGGTAGTTTAGAAAAATTGTTAGTAATTTTAATGTATGGAAGTAGTAAAAATTGTAAAATAAAATATTTATTTTCAGTTAATTGCATTTTTAATAATTTTAAAATTAGGAATTATTTCTATGTGTGTCATTTTCTTGTTTTTTATTTAAAAATGTTTGCCATGTTGTGCTCCAATTATTACCTTTTTTAAAAAAATGAGATATATTCTGATGAATGCGTTCTATAAATGGATCAAGAAAATATCTATCATATAACTTTAAATTGCCAAACAATTGTTTATTTGTTGTATGTATTGAGGCCAGTTGTGGTGTATTAGTACTAGTGTGCAACTATAAACGCGACAGGTTGTGGGTTCTATTTCCACTTAGGGAAATGAATTATTTAATATTTCCATTTTTACGTTCTGGTGACGAGGTAAAAACGTGACGTTGTGTTCCGCCACAATACTAAATGCCTCAAGAATTCGGCGGAAAGCGGGAAACAGAAGTGTCTTAATGGGAAGGTTTTGTCTTAGCATTAGGCTTACAGGGTCCCTCTGCATTAAGGAACATCTAATTTTAAACAACAGTTTTGGCTCAAATCTTAGTCCTAATCTTCTCAGGAGATTAAATTTTTATTTTTATTTCTTCCTTCCCCTGTGCTGTAAGAAGTGTGGCGTAAAGTTCCGCCGCTCAACATTCAGCAGTGACTTTCCGGCAGAAAGTAGAGAAAGGAGTTTTGAGTCTCATAAGAGAGTAAAAAAAACAAATGAAATAAAACAAATATTACGTATTTTTCTACATGTATTTTATTAAAAAAAGTGTATATTTAACAAACAACATCAACATTCATTTATTACGTAATAAACACTGATTTACATAAAATATTCACCTAAATCAATACATACAATATTAAATAAAGTTGTTTCATATTGACTAGAGTAAAATTGTTGACTTAATATTATTACGAATTGGTCATACATATGCATACATGTTGAACATTTATTATTATTTTTTTGTAAAAAATATTTATAGAAGTTTTTTTTAAATTTCACGCTCTATCCCGCAGCAGGGCATAGGGAGCCTAGTGTTAAATCCGCCGAATTTTGGAGGCATTGGGTGTTGAGTGCCAGAACTCAATTCCTCGAAACCAGAAAAATTTAATATTAAAAAAAAAATAATATTAAAAAAAATTACATTACATTTTTTTCATTCTAATTAATTTATATTTTGCTTCACGCTTTATCCCTAGTGGGGTAGTCAGAGAGAACGGAGGAGTAAAAATTGTTCCAAAGTAAAAATAATATTTTTTTAGGTCTTAAAATGTTACTAAAAATATATACGTCACCTACATAGGTATATATAAATTGTAAATTGTATTAGACTTATATAAATTGTAATTTTAATATTTACTATATTAGACAGTGTCGAATGAAGCCTCTCCTCCTTTATAATAATTTAAATTATTTTAAGAAACCTTATACAAAAATAAAAAAAGGTAAATAAAAACTTTTAAAATATCGAATACACAAAAATTATATAGTAAAAATTATACAGTGATAAATATTATAGTTTTCTGTTACTCTTAAAAATTAAAATATCTTTATTTTTCTACAACATTTGAGCATTATTCATATATTTTATTAAACAATTTTTTTTGACAAAATCTTTTATTTTCATTTTTCCGAAGGACTGTGCTTTTTTTTATGTTACCTCATGAAAAGACTCTTAAATTCATATACTAAATTCTACACAATTACAAATTTTATTCAGTCCCACCGTTTAATTCTTTTTTTTTTTAAATAGATTTAATAAATTTTACTTCTTAATACAAAGTTTGCAGGTTACAATTCAAAAACGACAAAGGTAAAATCCATCCAACTATTATTGTTAATGTGAAAGTTCGTGATGGATGGTTCCACTTTTGTGCAAACACTACTGAATAAATTTAGATGATACTCTTCAGTAATATACTTAGCTTACACATCAGAATAACATATAGGCTACAATTTATGTAAATATTTTGTATAATTTAGTTATGATATAACAATAAGTTTAAGCGGGCGAAGCCTCTTTTGCGTCGCTAGTCTATAATATAATATAATTTTAATAATTGTAATGTATAAAAAAATCTACAAGCCAGAAGTATAAGGCTAAAAAGTATTACAAAACTATAGTATACATACCACCTTAAATATTAACTTTTCACAATTGATACATTTATTAGTTGATTTTTTCTACGTAAAATTAGTTAAGTATTATACTTAATTTTATTATCTATGACATTTATTCTAACATAGTCTTTAATTTTTTCATCTAGTCTTTCGTACATTGATTTTAATTACACCAATTATTTTATATATATAAAATAACAAGAAGTTTTTAAAATACTTATACTTATGTAGAAAAGTTGATACATTAAAGATTGCTTTTTGATTGTTGATACATTAAATTTAATTATTTTTAGACTGCTTTGATTTGATAGATTTTACATTTGTATGGATACATCATACAACATGACAGTTATAAGTTTTAATCTGTTATTGGACTTAAACTATTTATTAATCAGTATTTCTTTTTTTTTTTATTAACAAACATGATAAACATTTTCTCTATCGAAATCTTGTCGTTGTCACGAAATTAAATAGTTTTTTTTTAAAAGATTATTGATAAATATTGTATACCTAATACTACATTGAATAACTATTAGGACGAAAAATTAGGCCATCAAATGTAATTTATTTTAAAAGTACAATATATGATTATGGTAGTTGTTCATTATATAGATCGGNATATATATATTTTCATTAAAATATCAAATAGCGTATATAACATTTTCGTTTCAAAAGTAATTGTATATAGATAAAAAATACGCTAAATATATTTTGGTTACCTGTTCGATATTTTAACAATTTATATGCTTGTTTGTTTACAGCTTGAACCTATCGAAGTACTTGATAAGACTAGTTCAGGGTACTCAAATCTTATTTTAACTTAAATATATATTTTTTTGTTTCACATAACATGTCCTGCTTTGTAAGCCGGATGAGTAAAGATAAACTACTATTTTAAAGAAATTATGATGACATTTTAAGAATGAAATAAAAATAAAATAATTTAATTACAATATAACAGATAATGTACCCAAAACAATTCCTGCCACTTCGATGCTGCTACTTAGGTAAGTTGGGAAGGTAGTGCCTTAACACTGTGTGTCTAATTAATTTAGCCTTTTTTCCCTTGCACATAAAGCCAATTCGCGAAAATAAACTAAATAATAAAATAACATTCCACGTAAAAACGCAATGCAAGTCACGTATTTATATATATTTTTCATTTTAAATTGTAATATCAAAGTATATATTTATGAGTATATAAACGTGTTTTTACATTTTCGATTACTATAAGCTAAAAAATTTGGCTGAACTTAATCTAATATGCCAACCAGCCAAAATGATTTATTTAAATTTATTCCTTTTATACAAATACTTACCTATTTCCGTCTATTTCCTTTCATTAAAAGGAAATAGACGCTTAAAACCTATATGGACGTACATATAATATGTAAATTTGAATCTAAGTATATATTATTATTTATTAGTTATGAAAAATTCAACTTTATTATTCTTTTTTATTATGAAAAAAAAAACGAATATGTTTAAAAAATAACAAAGACAAACGAAAATCGTTTTTAAAAACATTAGTAGGTAGGCTTATTACATATATTATGGCAAATAGATTTGTTTTCGCTACTATGGGAATAATATAGAGGTTGATTTAGTTTTTTTACACATTTGTAAAAATGTAGGGTAACAAAGGTTTACACTGCAAGGCGATATGTAATTATAAAGTATCTGTGAAATATACATTTAAGAGCTTTAATGCCTTTTTATTTTGAAAGTTAAGTACCTATCTTATCTTAGAAGTATAATGCATTGCTTAAATAAAAAAAATACGGTAAGCATCGTGATGACAAACAATTAGAAAACCATTTCTATGTTCACATTCCTTTTCTTATATAAAAAAAAAAAACAACATCACACAAAATTATTATAATGATAATCCAAACAATACAATCGTTTCATAGCCGCCAATAACCTTTGACGCTTATCGGCGTCTTCAAAGTCTCTATTAATTTTACAGCCTCTGTCTTTGAACACCCTGTATATATGGATGTAATCTATGGATTTGAACCTGCTGTCTGTGGGTTAGCGTCACTCGCAGAATGAGACTGCGGGTGCTGAGTGGTGGTCACGTGGGGGCACTACACAGGGGCAGGCTGGCAGGGCGGGGGCTGATAGGGCAGGGCCTAATGAGCCGCACGACAGGCGGGCTCGGTCGCGTATGTTTGTGTGTCGATTGAATATTGTGTCAGCTGGCTGGAAGCACGAATCTGTAAATAGTAAAGTTGTACTTAAATAATGTTTTGGTGCAATACTTCTAAGTGTAGCTAAGATTTTGTGAGACAGAACAAAGAACCTAAAGAAAATAAAATAAAATAATATACAGGTTGACGCGTCTGCGTTACTTTTACGGGAGCAGCAAATATGGTAAAATATTTCAAATTTTCTATAATAAAGCGAAACAACTTTCAACTTCACCGCCAATACCTACGATTAGATTTCGTGAATGAGACATCTACGTTACATATCTGTATATATCTTGGCGTAGACGCACAGGCATCCGACTGTAAGTGCGACGATTTTGGATTTGATTTCCAATCAAGGAAATAATTAATTTTCCTTTCCCAGTTCTGGTCGCAAGACAACACACAGTTTCTCGAAAAACTGAACTGAAGGTGAAGAAAGGCATATCTTAACACTAGATTTCCGTTAATAGACATTGGTGATGGATAGAAAAGATATGCCCTCATAGTTTAGGTCATTAGTCAATTTACTGTGACCGATAAAACTCTACAACAATAAGATTAATAAGAAATCAAAAAGGCAAGGACGATCAAAGTCTACGGCGTAATACTATTCATTTAAAAAACCGGTTAAGTGCGAGTCGCACCCTCCCCCGAGGTTTCTTCTTCAGGATTGTACAAACGGGATGTATAACTTATAAAAGTTAACAAACTTAAGTTGGCATTCAATTCGTATGAAATGCACTACAAATAAAATTTTACAACGATTGTTTTCTATGAATTATCTTCGTGCCAAATTTTATAATCGGTCCACGGAAAGCACCTTATATGGATTTTGATTAAGCACGGAATTTCATACAAAATTAAATAAATGCTCCTCCTATCTTTGTAATGTGATGATTTAAAAGTTATTTTTTTCTGTTTCAAAGGAAACCATAGACTTAAATATTTGATCTCCATGCGATCTTGAGATAAATAGTCTTAAACAGACGGACAGACGGACAACAAACTGATCCGTTGTTGTCTATCTGTCCGTCTGTTAAGACCATTTATCTCTGATAAGGGTTTCGTTTATAACTTTTGAGGCACGAAACCCTAAAAAAGCAATTCAAAGAGATCTGTGAAAAAGAATTAGTCAGTCCTGTCAATCTAAATGATATTTAGTTAGTTTTAAATGTAATACTCACTATCACGTATAAGCGATTTTTTTCGTCGATCGTGATCTTCACCGACAAGCCACCATGTTCTCATATCTCCTTTACCCTGAAAATTAATAACAAAGAATTTTATTAAAATTAAATTAAATTAAATCAGCTTCACGCTGTATCCCGCACACAGCAGGGTAGGCAGGGGGAACTTAGTGTTAAGACACTGCGTTCCCCATTTTCCGCCGAATTCTGGAGGCATTGCGTGACGAGTGGCGGAACTCAACGCCGCGCTTTGCCTCGACACATACATGACTAATACACTATGATACACTGAAATGAAAATATAAATGTAAATAAATATTTCATATCCTCGAGTGGGGATCGAGCCCACAACCAGTCGATTTTACAGTCACACTTTGTGCCCCTGCGCCACAACTGGCCTCATGATAATATTGAGAGCAGAATATTAATAACAGAGTTTAACTTGCATTCGTTTCTCGGCAACTTTTTTATATTGTAACCATATTAGTAAAAAAGTATAAAAAACCTAGTCCGCCATATTTTCTGTCTGTCTGTCAGTATAGCAATCAGAGCCAAACCGTTGATCCGATCGTGATTAATGCAGAGATATTTGAGTGTCTTAGGATGGTCATAGGTTATTTTTTGAAGAAAAGGTCGCCTAAAATGAGCTTCGTGAACGCTTACTAACTCAATCTTACGAGACTCATAAAAATGATGTTTTATAAAAATATTGCCCTTTAAAAAAACTATAAAAAAAGTCAGCGATGGTGTATGTTTATCTCCGAAGGTTGAACTACAGTAACTATTTTAAATAAAAAAAAAAAATTAGCTTCACGCTGTATCCCGCACACAGCAGGGTAGGCAGAGGGAACCTAGTGTTAAGACACTCCGTTCCCCACTTTCTGCCGAATTCTGGAGGCATTGCGTGTTGAGTGGCAGAACTCAACGCCGCGCTTAACCTCGACACCAGAGCGAAGAAATGGAAATATAAATTTAAGTAAATAATTCATCTCCTCGAGTGGGGATCGAACCCACAACCAGTCGGTTTTGCAGTCACACCTCGTGCCGCTGCGCCACTATTTTAATATATTTAAATTAAATTAATCGGGTAATTGTTAATGTATTTTCTATAATTTGGTATTCATCCTGATCAAAATAAATATAACAGTCACCATTAGCATTTCATCTAGATTGAAATTATAGCTTACAGTACAACATTCTAATAAGTAATTAAAAAGATATCACTGATTCAAAACGAGTTAGCCTCCGAGCCGCACGGTATGACCAATTGAACGGGCATACGACGTTGACGATTTTGTAGATTTTCATACATCTTCGATCTACTGTTAATTTTCATGGAAATTTTTGCTGTTTATAATTAATTTATATTTGTTTTTTTAGTTAGTTATTCTTTAAAATTTCTTGGTGTGGTGTAAGTTTTGGCCCGGCGCGGCATCGCCCTCTACTTTTTATTTAATGTTAGGTATTTAAGTGTATTTAGGAAAGAATGGTTGGTTATCTCAGTTCGGTTATCTATACCGTTGTTAACCACTTAATAAATCGTAATTTTAATCTTTTGCCATTTTATTTGATATTGCTCGCAAAAATTATCGTATTCAATATAGAAAAATATTTCGTTATTTCATAGACTATCTATGTACGCAAGCACGGAAAACGTATAAAAACATTTTTCGAAATACAATAGAAACTCGATTAACCGGACTAATTGTTGTTGGTAGGCATTCGGATAATCGAAAATCCGGATAATCAAAAATAGGGTAATCGGGTATTTAGAATATGTAAGTATGCACATACGTAGTGATATAAATTTAATTAAAACAACTAATACATAAAGTGAAAATCAATGTTTATTAAGATATCTTAAGATGTACGACGATGAGACGCGGCGCGGGCGGGGTGATGCCAGATTCGACACGTTCATGCTTGCATTGATACGACTTGTCTGTAGTCCGGATAATCGCGAATCCGTATAACTGAGGGCCGGATAATAGAGTTTCTACTGTACGTATAAAAGAGTAAAATCTTTATCCCGTGGAAATTCCGAGATAAAATGTAGCCTTTGTGTTGCTTCATAATTCCCTCTATGAGTTCAACTGTTCAGGACACAAGCTCGGGGAAATAGACAGACAGAAAGACAGTTTTTTATTTATGTATCATGTTAATAACCACATGCACTTGCAAAAACAAAGTTATTTTGTAATCACAAAAAGACACTGCATTTTTATCTATAAGAAACGGTCAATGCAACGGAACCCTTGCAATATTTTTTTTTTTATCACAAAATGCCTTATTGTGACTTATTTATAAGAGATACGGTGTCGCGGACTTTTATAACGGATGAAATTGAATATTTTTAGTAGGACGATGTACTTCCATATATTTTACTCTTTCTGCATTATTATTGTTATATGGTTACGTAAGGCTAACTAAAGAAATACACCGTAATATTATATAGCCACAGCCACAGCACATAATATGTCTCTCTCTCTCTATCTCTTAAGGATAACTCACAGTAACCACATTTGTGTATATTATTCCTTCTTTATTTTTAAAATAAAGAAGGAATAATTTTGTGAAACTATTTTCAACAGCACAGTATTATTCATTATCCAATTAAATATATTAGATATATTGTGCCCTTTATACGTATTACATTTGGTTTTTTAAAGCATATCACAGAAATGGATATTTTAGAATATACGAAGTATTGAAGTTTTAACTTTTAAGTTAAGGGGCCGCCGTGGTCCAGTGGCACAAGAGCGTGACTGAAACGCGATGGTTGTGGGTTCGATCCCCACCCACAGAGGATATGAATTATTATTTCTTAATATTTTCATTTCTTCACTCTGGCACCAAGGCAAAAATCCGGCGTTGAGTACCGCCACTTAACACGCAATGCCTCGAAAAATTCGGCGGAAAGTGGAGAACGGAATGTCTTTTCATCATGTCTTTTCTGCCTACTCTGCTGTGTGCGGGATACAGCGTGAAGCAGAAGTTTTAAAATACAGGAGTAGAACGAAACAAAATCTTATATTATAATCCTTTAAAAAACCTAAATAAATCTCGGCGACAACATATATCTTTTTATTATAGGTAATATAGATTATATTTCGTGTTACTTTTAATTGTAATGTTTTTAAATATTTATTTTACGTTTCTAATATTGATAATGTATTTGGTTTTGTTTTGTTTTTTTTTATTAATATTTTTCTTTGGTTACGTTTACTTATTATTTTTGTTCATTTTCTAATATTAAGAATTTTCTTTAATTACTTTTACTTATTTAGTTTGATTATTTAATTTAAAAGATATCTTTATTAATAATATTTATTCTTTTTTAGCTTATTATGATTATTTAGGTTTATATTTTCTTACTTATTTTATTGAAAATTGAAAATAATTTCATCAATAAATGTTCTAATTTAACTAACCTTAATATTAACAATGCCGCGTTCCTTAAACCGATATCCACCATGTTGCTTCAACAGCTTATACGTATCGTGGCTTATATGTATTTTATGAGGTTCCCCCGTGGACTCCATCCTGGCAGCTGTATTCACCGTGTCACCGAATAGACAGTAGCGCGGCATTTTAATACCCACTACCCCCGCCGCGCATTGGCCACTGTGAATACCTAAAATATGTGAAACAAGCGAATTAACTATCATCAAGACAAATTCAACGACGTATCACTTATCAAAATCGATTCACTAGTTTAAAAGTTACAAGGGAACAAATGAACGGACATGCATACCATACGCGCTAAACACATAACCCTTCTTTTGGGCGTCGTCGCAGTCGAATAATAAAAAAAATATAAATTGGAACTCAAGCAAATCATAAGTACGAGTATATGATTTGCTTAGGTAATAAAAACACGCTGTTTCCAATATATAACAGGAACGGGCAGAGAGAAACTAGTAACGATATCGAGATTTTAATTAAATTAATAAATTATTTTTTATATACGGGATACAGCGTCAAGCTAAAAAAAAACTAAACAAAATGGACAAAAACAAAACGGCCAAGCCACATACTTTGATTAAGGTGTAGAATTTGTTTTTTTTTTCAGTTTCTCGCTGTATCCCGCACACAGCAGGGTAGGTAGAGGGAACCTAGTGTTAAGACACTTCGTACCCCACTTTCCGTCAATTTCTGGAGGCATTGCGTGTTGAGTGGCGGAATTTAACGCTGCGCTAACATTAGAATTTGTGAATTTAATTAATGCTTGTACATAGTATTATAGTAAATAGCGAAACCATAACCATCGCATATTATTAGAGCATTTCCAACTGCGTTAATAATTTCCATCTTTAGGTTGCATTCGAACTCAAGATTTTTTTTTATTTTCTACCCACACTTAAAAAACAACTCAAACAAAATCTGAAGAACGGCGTACATTAAGAACAGTTCTCTAACCTTGTAAAACATTAAAAGAATAAGCTAAAAAGTAAAAGAAAGCAGCTTACCTATCCTTATATTGAACCTGGCAGCCGGCATGTGCCGCACGCGCACGGCGGGCACGGCGTCCAGCACGTGCAGCGCCAGCGACGCCACCTCGGCGGCGTGGCGCGCGCAGCGCTCGGGCAGGCCCCCCACCACCATGTACGCGTCGCCTATCGTTTCTACCTGTTTTTCATATTATGAATTAATAGAATATCGAATAAGTGGGGAACAGAGTGTCTTAACACTAGGTTCCCTCTGCCTATCCTTCTGTGTGCGGGATACAGCGTTTTTTTTAAAGAATATCGTAGATTGCCGTGACGTTACGTCTGTAGGTTCAATTCTCTCTCGAGGCTGAATTATTTCTATTTTGTAAAATAACAATATTAAATATTTCATTTCGTAGAGTGAGAATCGAACCCACAACCTGACGCGTTTAGTCACACGCTTGTACACGCTTAAAGAAATAAATGAATAAGACAGTGAAAACTCCTATAATTTTAAAAATCCTCATACATCATACGAATTATTTATAGCAATTAAAACAAAAATATACTGTAATATAAAATGAAAATCAAATTAAAATAAGAAATATCCTCAAAAATATAACATTTCAAACCTATTCATATATTCTAGTTCTAGGTAATATCTACAGAAAAAAGTATTAAAAGAAATGTAAAAATAACAAAAAGTACGGACCATAAGTCTGTAGTGTAAGTAAGAATTAAAAAAAAACCTATTCATATTATAAAAGAAGTAATAGATAAAGAGCTTTGAAAATAGGTATGTAATCTTATTAACTGACACGACTGACCTTATAAACGTTGTAATACGATATGATGGCGTCGCAACACGTATATAAATCGTTCAGAATTTCGACGATCTGGAAAAGAAATGTTATATTAATATTAAATATAAGTATTTTTAGTTGTTATGTTCTTAGAAAATAATTTACTATGTAACTAAATTAAATTGCAAAAGCGATGGCTGTAGGTTCGATCCCAATCGTTGACATAAATAATTATATAATATGTTTTCATTTCGGTTCCGCCATTCAACATGCAATATGTCTAAAATTCGTCAGAAAGTGGAAAGGGAAAGGGGTGTCTTAACACTGTGTTTCGTCTGCTGTATCATTAAATAATGCTAACTGGAGGCCAGGCAACAATACAGCCAGCCCAAGCTAGGCCAGAAAATACGCTTATAATTCACCAGTTTAGTGTTTTGTGGAAACACATAATTTTTATTTCCCTTCTCTAGTACAACAAGTGTGGCGTTCAATTCCGAATTCAACAATTAATGTCTCGAGATAAGAGTAAAAAGCAATAAATACCTTTTCACTATATTTTTTTTTTGTTGAAAACTATTACTTGAAGTACTTCTATATAGTTCAGCACCACAAGCGTGTAAATGTAAACGGAACGGTCGTGGGTTGTTTCCATTCTGGGCAATGAAATAACTAATATTTTCACACCAATAGTACAAATACAAGTCAACATATATTGAATATACACCCGTAACATATAAATCTAGACAATGTAGGTATTCTAGTTGCTATAACTCGCCCAAAGGGCTAAATTAGGCTAAGCTATTGAAAACCATAGGTGTGACTCTCTACATGGATGTAAACACCGAAAGGTTGGGCATAAGCTTCTGCAGGCCTAGAAATCACAAATAAATATATTGCCTGGTCTAGCTAGCCCGTTGCATTGTATGGTAATGGGTACATTAGGATAGTTGGTGACATTGCCTGTCGAATATTGAAATCGAAAAATAAATCTATAATAATTCAGCTCGACTGGGATGAAAACCATTCGCGCTGGCTTGTGAGCTGCTCAATAAATTGAGTGAGATAATAGAACAAGGGCCAGGAATAATAAGCGTGGATGCCATGGTGTTTGAGTATAACAGAGAAGAAGTGGCAGACCGACTGGGTTGCATAATGACCTCAAAACTACATGAAGTCATAGTATACGAGGACAGAGCACACACCAGTACCCAAAAAGAAAAAAATATTAACGCTCTTTCGTTCTTTCCTGCATACAGCAGGATACGCAGATAAAAGCTAGTGTTAAGACACTCTGCTCCCCATTTTCCAACTATTATCAAGACATTGCGTGTAGAGTTGCGGAATTCAGCACCGCAGTTTAGTTCTACTTAATACACGTTATTTTGCTGTAAGCAATAAAAAATATATAACTTTAGCATTAGATCCTGTAATTCGAAAGGTTAATAATAGCTGGAGCAGCTTTTAACTTCGATCACTAAATCTCTTAAGAGGCTTAAGTAAATCGACTAGTAAATTTTAATATATACTAAAAAGCACCTGTAGGCTTAATGTGTCTGATTTCAAATTAATCACATAGCAGGGTAGGCAGAGGGAACCTGGGAACCTAGTGTTAAGATACTCGTTCGTTCATCATTAAGAAACTTTCCGGTAAATCCTTAAAGCATTGCGTGATGAGTGGCAGAACTCAACGCCGCGCTTTGCCTCGGCACCAGAGCAAAGAAAACGGAAATATAAATTTATATAAATATTTCATCTCATCGAGTGGGGATCGAACCCACAACCAGTCGCGTTTACAGTCACACTTTGTGCCCCTGCGCCACGGCCGGCCCACAAGCTTTTAACTTTATAATATAAGTAGTATGTATATTTATGTATTTACCTGCATTGGAGTATTCATGGCTGCCAACTTTGTAAAACCGACGACGTCGCTAAAGTAAATAGTTACACAATCGTAGCTTTCCGCTTGAACTGGCTCCCCTCGTTTCAGGGCTTCCGCTACTGTCCTGTATCAACATGACATTTAAATTTAAATTTCTCGTTGGAATTACAAAAAAAATGTCAATATGTTAATTTTTACGTCTTTTCCCGCGTACCAGGGTTGGAAGAGAGAACCTAGTGTTGAAACATTTGATTCTCCACTTTTCCACTGAACTTTTGAGACACTGCCTATTCAGTGGTGGAACATAACGCTGCGCTTCTTTGACCAATGAGAAGGGAAATAAAATAAATATAATCATTCCCCCGAGTAGAGGTCAAACTCACAACCATCAGATTTAAAGTCAGACTCTGCATTACAGCTCTACGACTTCTCATTAACCTAAAAACCATCCCATTTTATGATTAAACAAAAATGTCAGTTCAGTCCATTGAGGCCAGTTGAGGGCACGAGCGTCTGACTGTAAGCACAACGGCTGTGGGTTCGATTCCCACTCGGAGAAACGAGTTATTTCGATTCTGTCGTTCTGCTACAATAAAACCGCGGTGTTGCGTCCCACAATTTAATGCGGTGCGTGGGGAACGGAGTGTCTTAACATCAGGTTCCCTCTGCCTACCCTACTAGTATAAGTATGTAATATTAAATTACTTATGGTAACTTTGAGTAACATATTTGTTCTATGTTTTTACACTGCATATTAACGATTATAAAATACCAGCGGCCCGCCCACGGCTTCGCCCGCTTAAAATACATGATTATTGATTTAATAAGCAGAATTGATTGACAACTATAATAACTTCTAATATGATTTTTTTATTATTATACTTTAATCTGTAATATTCTAATATGATTTTTTTACGACATTATCGTAATTTCTATAAGAATTTTTGATTGTCTCGAACTAAAAAATACGACCAATGTTGATATTTGATATTCATAAAATATACATAAAGCTAAAATTATTTATTATATGTATATACTTTTGTAACATTACGTTCTTTTTACCTATGTTATGTTTTTTAAAGCTCTGTTAAATGTGTTGATGTAACTTAATAATTTAATGTAGTGCTTCAGAAACAGCCTTAAATGCTAAATTATTGATTTGGGTAATGATTCATAATATTCTTTGTAAAATAACTGTAATGATTGCATATTAACTCCTGTACAGTTTTTAAATTAGTTACACATATTATTAGCTAAATGTACAATTGGTAAATATGTAGTTATTACAGAGTACACGTAGAAAGGATGTTTTTAGGCATTTTTATATAGATTTATTTCAAACGAACGAACGAACCAAAAAATCTATGTATTTGCTTGATATCTCTTTGAAGATCAGATCGTTCTTTATCTCTGTGTTGAATTAATTACGACTTAAACTTAACTGTTATGATTTATGAAGGTAATCTCCACTAACAGTTCAATTTTGTTTACTTTGTTCTATAAAATATTGTATAATAGTGCTTCAAAAATATATATTTTTATCAACAGTTATATAACCAAGACGTTTCGAATGTCATTCTATAGCCAGGAATCTTACCAGCGCGATTGCATTCGCAGCAATCTAATGCCTTGAGTTCATTCAAATGATGATATCTTTTTTTTTAATGAACCGATTTTGATGAACCAAACTTTAGTAGTTAAGTTGAATTAAAACAAAGCAATTGGTGAAACTTTTAAGTAAATTGGTTCAGTACTTTCAGAGAAAAATGTGGACATACATATCGACAGACAGACAGACAAGAAATTCAAAAAAAATATTTTTGCTTTCTATTATTTTTAATCTATCCATTTCAGTCAAAATTACTAAATATTTTTACTGTCTTATTATATATAGAGATAATAATAACTAATGCTTAATATTTTTTTTAGTATCTTTTGTTCATCAATTATAAATTCTACGTCTAATTTAATATTATACACTAACTAAGCAGAAAAGGACAAAAGTTTCCACAAACAAAGGAAGAGCTTTTGAATGAATTTCAGTTGACCTCATTATGACAGATTCTAACATCTATTTAAATTCAAATATATACCCTAGTACTACGAAGAGAAATTATTTTATTTTTCTTTGGTTATTTTTTTTTTTGGATAAAAACAAACTTAAAAAAAATACAATCCTCTTCAAATCAACAACAATATTATTTTTTTTAATATAAAAATAGGTATAGTAATAATAATAATTTGCCGTTGCGCCACGACAGCTTCCGTTCTCATTTTCCGCCGAATCCTGAAGACATTGCGTGCTCAGTGGCGGAGCTCAACGCCACGCTTTACCTCGATACCAGAGCGAAGAAATAAACATTTTACTATTATAAATATAATGTTTCCTCGAGTGGGGATCGAACTCACAACCACTTGCGCTTATAGTCACACATTTATGCTTAATTTCTAAAAATATATGAAAGACGAATTTAACCTACTGTAAAAATCTATTTAAAACTTTGAATTTATATAATATGAAATGATAAAAATGAATAGAATGACTTACGACGCTAACTTAATACATTAACTTTTTAAAGTAGGTTAAACTCTTGGAGAGAATCTCGACTCAGATAATATTGGTCTCTCTTCATTTTTTTTTTGTCTATTCTTTAAGGCGAAAAATCAAGGAAATTTATATGTTATTTGCGTCTCAATACGTTTAACTAAAACTAAATATAATATAACTGATAATATTAATATCAAAAATAAGATTAAACTCGATTGTATCGAATCCGTAATAATTTTAAAGACATTGTACACTTTGGTTTTACCTTACCTCAGATAAGTTTGGGATCCTATTGTAAGCCGAGAATGTTCTATATCACAATTTAAGAAAGGTTCGAAAAAACTTTTAACATATTTTTTTAAAGTGTTATTCCACTCTTAGGAAGGAAACATACTTATTTAGAAAACGTATAAAACTTTTGACATAGCGGGACTCGAACCCGCGCCTCCTGGAAACTGATGACCGACGAAGCCATACGTTCCAGGAGGCGCAGATTCGAGTCCCGCTACATTAAATTTTTTTGAGAACGTATGGCTTAGTGGTCAGAGCGCCTGGTCGGTTTCCAGAAGGCGCGGGTTCGAGTCTCGTTACGTTCAAGTGTGGCGTGGCGCAGGGACACAAAATGTGACTGTAAACGCGACTGGTTGTGGGTTCGATCCCCACTCGATGTAATGAATTATTTAAATGTATATTTCCATTTTTTCGCTATGGTGTCAAGGCAAAGCGCAGCGTTGAGTTCCGCCACTCAGCATCCAATATCTCCAGAATTGGGCGGAATGTGGGGAACGGAGTGTTATAACACTAGGCTCCCTGTGCCTACTATCCTGTGTGCGGGATACAGCGTGAAGCTGATTTGATTTTATCAAAGGAAAATGGAAGCCAGTCGTATCGCAAGGAAACTGGAAACGCGACAGACAGGTTGTGGTTTTGATTCCTACTCGAGGAAATGAAATATTTATTTAAATTTATATTTTCATGTTTCCGCTCTGATTGCGAGGCAAAGCGCGGCGTTGAGTTCCACTCAACACTCAATGCCTCCAGAATTTGAGAGGGACACATTTGAGAAAATGGGGAATGGAATGTTTTAACACTAGGTTCCCTCTGCCTTCCCTGCTATGTGCAGGATACAGCGTGACTCTTCAAAAAAAAAAAGATTTTATAAAGAATAAAACGATTTTGGAATGAAATGTTCGCTCCAGTCTATTTCAAAGATTTGGTGGTAAATTATTGGATGTTAATAAAATTAAGCATGTAACTTCTTGAATCTTGAATAAAATTATATGACTGACTTTTAATTAGGTCTACGCCTGTGTATTCAATATCAAATCAAATCAATATTTATGTTGAAGAAATATATACAAAGGCCATCTTGGTGCAGTGGAACTTCCCATGACGTTAAACAAGATTGGATGTATTATAGGTTCGACCCTCATTCTAAAAATTATTATATGGCAAGAGTTGTGTGTGCGGCTGTTGTTAGGACTTGCTTTCTGCCACTCAACATGCAAAAAAAATCTCGAATTCCGACCTCGGAGTGTCTTAGCACTAGGTTCTTTTTCTTTGTCCTACTATATGCGCGGAATAAAGTTATGTTGAAAGTTGCTTTCTAAAATAAATAATTATATTAAAATTTTATAAATTTTGACTAAATGAAACTATTTATTTTCAAATCTATTCTCCACAGATTGCAGCATGAAGTAAGAGTAAGTGGTAAGAGAGGCATCGATGAAAATGGAGGAATCCCTCGGGGAGCAAGTAGGTAGGTTAATGACAGTGGACGAGGCGAAAGAGATATGCAGAGGCATTTGACTCCGTCCTCCGTCCTCTTTAGCTACCCTGCTAGAGATAAAATGAAAAGATAATATAAAATATCCAAAAAAAATATATTTCTCATGTCCCATGTTGTTTTAATTACAACAAAATAACAGGATAATATTTGTGACTTTAAAGCCTCATAAGTGATACTCTTGTAGTATTTACTAAAACAAAAACTACTATTAGTGTTTTCATTTAAACTTAGTGTAATTTAACACTGAAAATTCTAAACATCGATTTAGTTGTAGTACTAGATAAAATAAAATATAGGAGACTCGGCATCGACAATTCCGAAGTGCTATATTGAAAAAGTTCCAGCTCAAAAAAAATCTCAAATGCTGTTTTTTATATTTCACCGAATAAAAATTACTACTACTATGTAGTTGTAATTTTATTTGTTTGTGTGTTCCGGACATGTGGAACTCGATTGGAAAGAATTAATGTGGTGGTGTTGTAGCGCAGGGACACAAGGGTGTAACTGTAACGCGACGGTTAAGGGTTCGATCCCCAACTCTAGGGAATGAATTATTATATTAAAATATTAACTAAAGTTCTTCGCTCTGGCAACAAGGAAAAAAGACCGGCGTTTAGTTTCGCCACTCAACACGCTATTTTTCTAAAAAATCGACGGAAAAAGATAAGACTCACATGGAGTGACTTGCTATAGCATCGCTTAATGTCAGTCAGGTCAGTAGAATAATTCTCTAATACTGTATAAATTGCGATACAATCTTGGAACAGACAAGAGCTTTTACTAAAAGCCCTTTGATATAGCTACAGTTGTTTCACAACTTGTCACCGACGTTGTATGCAGATACACGCAATCCATTAGTATCAAAAATTTTGGAATGAGTACTCTATTTAGGGATAGTGTCCATGGGAGTGGGGAATGGAGTGTCTTAACACTAGGTTCCCTCTGCCTACCTTGTTGTATGAGAGATACAGCATGAAGTTGGTTTAATTTTAATTTAATGTTTTTATAAGTTCTTGGTTTGGTTCATGGTTAGGCATTTGGTTTGGGTACTTTGCCCATTATGTCCCCAAAAAGGACGAAAAAGGGACAATGATATATTAATGAATGATATATTATCCTACTAATCCTACTAACTATTCTATCCTATATACTAATAATAAAATCGTAACTGATCGGTTTCTGTACATTGAAGATGTATAAGAAAAAAAAATATTGAGGGTATTTAACAATATAATAGAAACCAAAACAAGGATCTTTAAAATTTTTGTCTGTTTGTCGGCTTGTCTGTTTTTTAGTTCGTAGGTACGTTTCTTCGTGCTGATTTAAGAAACTGCTTAACAAACTTAAATATAGTTTATTCTGTTGTATTTTGGTAAACTTCCTTTAACATTTAGTGTTTGTTTTATTTCAATCAGTTCATAAATAAAAAGTTATATCAATATAAAGTATTTTGGTCAACTAAATTGCAGTAAAAACTGCTTTATTAAATTGGCCGAAATTTCAGTTTTTAGAGTTCTGTACCCAAACCAACTACTAAGACTTTACTGTTCATCCGTATGTCTGACTGTCCGTCTCTCATGACGCTGTATCCCGTGAACCGTGATAGTAAAATAGTTAAAATTTTCACATATGATGTATTTCTGTTGCGACTATGACAACAAATACTATCAAACAAAATGATATAAATACTTAACAAACGTGTTTTTTTTGCCGTGTTCTAATTGATAATAGTACGGAACTCTTCGTGTACGAGTCCGATTCGCACTTGGTCGATTTTTTAATATATATTTAGATATTATTGCCTTTAATAGTAATACTATTAGAACACGAAAATTATCCACGTGCAAAGCGCGGCGTTGAGATTCATCACTCAACACGAAATGCCTCATGAATTTGACGGAATTTAGAGAACGGAGTGTCTTAACACTAGGTTCCCTCTGCCTCCTCCTCTGTTTGCAGGATACAGCGTGAAGCTATTTTTTTTTAGTAAATCAAAAATGTGTAGCGGGCGTTCAAGCGGGCAAAGCCACGAGCGGGTCACTAGTAGCTATATAAATGTACTAGCGGCCCACTCGGAGCTTTGCCCGCATACCACCTATAATACTTTTACTATACTGCACTTTCTAACAGATTCCTACATTCAATCACATCGTGGCTGCTTCATATCATCAGCAGCAAAGGCGCTCCCCGCGCGTGTCGAAGCTAGGATTGCGGCCGTAAACAGAGCGTTGAATTATCTTAATTTTACATTTTTTCGAAAAGCATACGTCCAAATTAAATAATCAATTAAATGAATAATTAAAATACTAAAAAAAATTATCTTAATTAAATTTCCTTGATGATGAAATAACTATCGGTCGTAAGATTTCAATATATATGTAAAATAAAAATTGATGAAAAATCACTTTACAATTTTCAATTATTTTTTGTCACACAATGCCTTATTGTCACTTCATTCGTCATTGTTATTTTTTTAGAACTAATAAAATTGAATATGTTTGTCATATAACATACTGACATATATGCAATTATATGTGCAGCAATTTTAAAGCAATTGGATGGCATTCCCTATTATTGTTATTTTGTTATTTAAAGCCATCTAAGAATTACACCGTAATGTTATATAGCCTATACTGCCGTCATAAGGATTAAGGGCACAAATAACATTTTGTAAATATCGAGAAAAAGGGGTTTAAAGTTTTTTTTGGTTTTGTTGAAAAAAAAAACGCCAATAAAATTGGTTTTTCGAAAATGTGCAAATGTAAATACTTGCATTTATATAGTAAGTATAAGACTATGGTTTTGTAAAGTTCTATTTTTAATGTGTATTATAAATAATTAGTTTTCTTCTTTTCAACTTAACATAAAAAATAGAGTAAAATCAGAAATATTACGAATTAAAGGCACATACAGCCAAATGTGCCTTTTCTTTGTAAAATTTTTAACCAAATTTTCAAAGTGTTACAATAAAAAGACACTTTTATTCAATTATGTCTTCTCTTTGTAACACTATTAGTAAAATNATGATCCGATCATTTAAAATGTCTTATGTTTTTTACAGTTGCATTTTATTCCTGCACTGCAGGGTAAGCAGAGGGTATCGAGAGGCACTCTGTTCCTAACTGTCTGCCCAATTTTTAAAACAGCCGTGCTTAGATCCGATGAAAACAATTTAAAAAAAAATCAGCTTCACGCTGTATCCCGCACACAGCAGGGTAGGCAGAGGGAACCCAGTGTTAAGACACTCCGTTCCCCACTTTCTGCGGTATTCTGGAGGCATTACGTGTTGATTGGCAGAACTTAACGCCGCACTTTGCCTGGACAGAGCGAAGAAATTGAAATATAAATTTAAGTAAATATTTCATCTCCTCGAGTGGGAGTCGAACCCATAACCAGTCGGTTTGACAGTCACACTTTGTGCCACTGCGCCACGACTGGCCTCCGAAAACAATTTAAATATAATTAAAATGCTTTATATTTGTTTCTTTATTTTACTTTATATATAAAAGAAATAAATTTATTTTCTTTTAATTTAATGTTATTTTTGAATGTAGTGTTTATTCGAAAAGTAAAATTATTTACAACAAACCACCATACATTGCATAGCAAATAACTAAGAAAATACAAAGAATGTTAGTAGCGGTTACCCAAAGTGTGGCTGACTCTTTGTAAACGTTTCCACTATTGCAAAAATGTGAGAATTTTAAGTAGTAATGGCGGCGCTAGCGTTTTATTTCCGTATAAAACGGCTTTTCATTGAAATTTTGATGTGAATGATAAATATAAATGTTAGGAAAAGAAACAAAAGTATCTGTGCGTAAAAGTTCTGTAAATATTTTAAGACTAAATATATTATTAATGTTTAATATAACAATTTTTATTATAATTACACCATTGGTTACAACTATTGGCCCCTAATGTTGAGTACATTAGGGGCCAATAGTTAAGTGCATTATAGTAACTGTGCGGGATACAGCATGAAGCTTATTTATTAATTTTAACTAAAGATAGATCACCATTTTCTTTATATATATATTCTCTTGTGTGTCATAAAAGACCTACAAAAATTTGGAAAATTTACCTGTTACAGATAGATTAAAAGAAATAAAATACAAAATTATTTAATAAATTCTGATTCCCAAAATAATAAACACCATCTTTTACATAGACGAGGCATGCGCTGCGTTGAGCTGAACTACTTAACACGCAATGCCTCTAAAATTCTCTAGACGGAAAAAGGAGAGCGGAGTCTCTTAACACTAGGCTGCCTCAGCCTACCTTGCTACATACATAATAAAGCGTTAAGCTGAAATAAAAACATCGTTGAACACTGAATACTGTATAAAGTAATCATTTTCAAAAATATCAAACACAAAATAGACACCCAGTCCACACCCAGCCATGGAGGCCAGTCGTGGCGCAGCGGCACGAAGTGTGACTGTAAAACCGACTGGTTGTGGATTCCATCCCCACTCGAGGAGATGAAATATTTACTTAAATTTATATTTTCATTTCTTCGCTCTGGTGTTGAGGCTAAGCGCGGCGTTGAGTTCTACCACTCAACACGCAATACCTCCAGAATTCGGCAGAAAGTGGGTAACGACGTGTCTTAACAATAGGTTCCCTCTGCCTAACCTGCTGTTTTTATTTTACGGAAAAGACAAGGCAAACGAGCGTTCGGATCACCTGATGTTAAGTGATCACCGCAGCCCACGACACCGTGCAACACCAAAGGAGCTAAAGGTGCATTGCCGGCCTTTAAGGTGGGTTGGGCGCCGGAGCCCTGATGCGAAACGCAGTGGCATAAAGCTACTACTTCACGCCGGTTTTAAATGCCGGGGGTGGTAATGATCCGGTCGAGTTTGCCCATGCCTGTTGCCATTGCTGGCGACGTGACTCTA
The DNA here is from genome assembly GCA_013403705.1 of Heliconius hermathena. Taxonomy (NCBI): domain Eukaryota; kingdom Metazoa; phylum Arthropoda; class Insecta; order Lepidoptera; family Nymphalidae; genus Heliconius; species Heliconius hermathena. Next base: position 104,907 of record JAAIXJ010000408.1, on the reverse strand, counting down.
CCGCACGTACTTTAGTCGCCTCTTACGACACCACCAGTACCAGGATGATCCTATTCTAGGCCGGGATCACACGGCGGATACAGCGTGAAGCTGGTCTTAATAAATAAGTAAGAGCTGTTCTACAATATTATATTCTCTTACCTGGGCAGCATTCTATTTAGAAGATCGTCTGTTCGTCGTTTCTCTTGCAGGAGCTGTTCCGTTCGAGCAGTCACCAGCCCTTCCAAGTTCGATGCGTATTTTTCCATCATGGACAGCATGTTGTCGAAAATATTGGTTTTCCTGTATATACGAGTATATATGGTAAAATCAATTAAAAACTGATAACGTGTTTACAGTCAGCTGCTCTACATTTTCCTTATTTTATGTTATTTTGTTTAATATTTTAATAAAAAATAAAAAAATCAGCTTCACGCTGTATCCCGCACACAGCAGGGTAGGCAGAGGAAACCTAGTGTAAAACACTGCGTTCCCCACTTTCTGCTGAATTCCGTGTTAAGTGGCATTCCGTGTTACGTGGCAGAACTGAACGCCGCGCTTTGCCTCGACACCAGAGCGAAGAAATGGAAATATAAATTTAAGTAAATATTTCATATCCTTGAATGGGGATCGAACCCACAACCAGTCGGTTTTACAGTCACACTTTGTGCCGCTGCGCCACGACTGGCCTCAATATTTATAATAATATTTTTTATTACAATATTTTAATATTAAACGTATTTCACAAATGTATTTTGTAACGATTACCGGTGACAAAAGAGATTTCTCGATCCCCGACCAGACTCGTTAGTGCTACAATGGGGAACCGCATCGAACATTCTTGCAATGATTTCACACAAATTTCATTCAAAGAGTATAGGTATGTTTATATATATTTAAACTGTTGTACTTTTTTTTATAATAATTATTTCTTTTTTATTATTTCTATACTTAAATTTATATTTCCATTTCTTCGCTCTGGTGTCGAGGTTAAGCGCGGCGTTGAGTTCTGCCACTCAACACGCAATGCCTCCAGAATTCGACAGAAAGTAGGGAACGGAGTGTCTTAACACTAGGTTCCCTCTGCCTACCCTGCTGTGTGCGGGATACAGCGTGAAGCTGATTTATTTATTTATTATTTAGTTTTTTATTATTTCTTCAAAATTATGTAAATTATCATGTTACTGATGATGTGCAGACAATGCACAGACGAAACTAATTTAGAAAATTGAAATTTGCCATGTATGTTAGGTAGTGAAGGGAGTACGAGAGAGAGATTTCGGGAAATTTCTCTGGGAAGGGGGACAATAATACAATTTTGCTTACGTTATATCCCGCACATAGTAGGGTAGGTAGAGGAAACCGGCTCCCTACCTTCCGTTTAACTTCTAATTTCGAGACATTGTGTGTTGCAGAAATCAACGCCGTGCTTTGTCTTGCAACCAGAGCGAAGAAAATAAAACGAATCATTCCCTCCGTGAAAATCGAATCTACAGTAATCGGGTTTACATAAATATCTTATATAAATATTAACATATATTTATGATATGTACAATTTGTATATATTTTTTTCATTTTCTCGGTGTATCCATTTGACGTTTTAAGTGGCGGAACTCAACGCTATACAGTATATATGTTTTTGCATTTATCCCGTATATTTATCGAACTACAATTGTGAAATGGCCTACCTGCGGCCGTGTTCCAGATACGACATGGGTACCCTCAAAAAGCGCGTCTATCTCCACCTTAAAGGCCGCCAACCCACCTGTAGCTCCTCTGGTGTCGTGGGTGGCGGTGACTTATCATCAGATGACCTGTACGCTCATTTGCTTTGTTTTTTTCCATAAAAAAAATATATTTATTGAAAACTTACATCCCGGCATGCATATCCTTAAGACGTATCCTGATAAGGCGTACATCTGGTCGCCTGTCTGGTCTCTCACTCCAGCATGACTTCAACACAGCGAGCACTGAAGGTCGCGCTACTAGCCCACTGAGAGGCGGTCGGAATAGAACACCGCCGATCGGTTGACGTACACGGCCGATGATTTCTGAAATATAAATATATTTATAAGGACGGAGAAAGAAGAGTCTTAACCGAAGTTCTTGTTGCTTTTTAAATAATTGGTGAAATTTTAGCGAAAATAAAAATAGTTTAAAAAATTAATAGTAAAAAAACTTTCTTTTTTCGTATAGCAAGGTAGGGAGAAGAAAATTAGTGATAAGACACTCTGTTCTTTCACTTTCACTCTCCACTTTCCGTCAGTTTCTTAAGACATTTCTTGTTGAGCAGTTGGGTTTGAAACGATTACGTTTTATGAACTAGTATAATACTAGTTGTCCCGCACAATTTGGTCAGCATTGAGCTTAAGTCGTTCATTTAGGTATTTCGGAAATTCCTCTTTTCGTGTACCCCATAGCCTATCTTTTGTGGCTTCATGCATGCATGTATTTCACACATAACAAGAAAGGCAGGCGGAACCTCCGCTTTAAGACAATCCGTTCTCCACTTTTCACCGATTTTTTTGAAGCTTTCCTTGTTGAGTGGCGAAATTCAACGTCGGGCTTTTTGCCTTGGTGCCAGAGCGGAGAAATGAAAATATTAAGTAATAATAATTAATCCCCTCGAGTGGGGATCGAACCCGTAACCATCGCCTTACAGTCACATCCTTGCCTCGATGGCTTTAACCTACCTAGTCTAAGTTCAGTATTTTAATATGTGCATTGTCGGTCAATCACAGAAGACACAATTTTGTAATATTAGTACCGCATAACCTTAAATTAAATACAAACATCAATTTAAGTAAATAGTCCTAGTTCAAATAGTAATTTCCTTTTGATGTCCGTGGAGTATTGCAGAATCGCATAGGTACATATATCGAAAATCATCTTCCGAAATCCTAATTACAATATACAGATTAACGCTACTTAGATAACCATATTTCACTGTATATTAAAGATAACCATACGTCACCTCGACGTGCGTATATTTGAGTCAGCATATTATAGATTATGTACGAGTATGTAGCTAATAGGTTTCTGAATGTAACACTATATATTTATGTGTGTACAGTTTATTTATATTTTATAAAAAGAAATAAATAAACTTTTTGCTTTATAAAACTTTAACATTTAGGAATCTATCTTTCAAAATAATTTTTTTATGTTAAAAAATCAGCTTCACGCTATATCCCGCACACAGCAGGGTAGGCAAAGGGTAGTGTTAAGACACTCCGTTCCCCACTTTCTGCCGAATTCTGGAGGCATTGCGTGTTGAGTAGCAAAACTCAACGCTGCGCTTAGCCTCGACACCAGAGCGAAGAAAATGGAAATATAAATTTAAGTAAATATTTCATCTCCTCGAGTGAGGATCGAATCCATAACCAGTCGGTTTTACAGTCACACTTTGTACTACTGCGCCTCAACCTGATAACTCAAAACACTTGGCGTAGCACTTTCAGAAGGTTTAGTTAAATGTTTTGATAAATCTTCTATAGCCAAGGGCTTACCAATTGGTGGAACACTCACCTCATGATATTTGGTATCACTTACTGTGGCGTACTTAATCTTTTAGTAAATGATTTTCTATTTCACTTTCCGACCTCTGAATCCCTTATAGCTTGTTTTATGAAACAAACGTTTGATTTCTGCACAATATACACAAATTCGTGACGACATTTTGTGGTCTATTATAGCGTGTGACATGTATAAAAACTAATTAAAAATATGTATATTTAGTCTCAAAAAAGTGGCAATAATAAATTTTTACAAAAGTTGAAAAACTTACGCTAAAGATAACCATATGGTAACGTACCATCAAAAAGTTACTGACGAAAGTGATGCGGAACGGTGGGGAACGGCCCGTTTAATGATTTTTTAGTAGATTTTTCAAAATCTATTACGTCGATTTGACGTAGGTTATCTATTTAGGGTTAAATATATATGTACATATTGTAATTTGCGATATTTTTTTGATTGTTTGAGGCCAGTCGTGGCGCAGTGGTACAAAGTGTGACTCTAAAACCGACTGGTTGTGGCTTCGATCCCCATTCGAGGAGATGAAATATTTACTTAAATTTATATTTCCATTTTCTTCGCTCTGGTGTCAAGGCAAAGCGCGGCGTTGAGTTCTGGCGCTTAAAACGCAATGCCTCCAGAATTCGGCAGAAAGTGGGGCACGGAGTGTCTTACACTAGGTTCCCTCTGCCTACCCTGCTGCATGCGGGGTATAGCGAGCGCCGATTTTTTTTATTGTTTTGATATTCACAATAATTTTATTGTAAAAAATGTAATCAACTTCTTTGTTTAATTAAAATATATTTTTGAAAATAAGTTTATCAAACTACCGCTAACCAGGTGACACTACGAAAATGAAGCTTCATGTGGTCGAGATGTACTTTAAACTTAAATTGGAAAGAGAGAGAGATGCCCTCTAGAATAATTATTATATTGGAATTACAATGTATAAGCTTAATGGTATGTATGTTCATGTTGGTATAGATAAAATTAGTAAGTCCCAGATGAAACGGTTAAGTAAACTGCAGATGAAACGTTTAGGTAAGCCGTATATGAAATAAGTAAGCGACATAATAAGTTCTTTGATTTTCACGATTATTACACATTTTAAATGAAACTATTTTAACCGGATTAATCGCGTATATTTTGTACTTTTATACATTTTTGGAAACCCGACGTTTCGAACACTTTGCAGTAGTCCGTGGTCACGGGTAGTCTACCCGTGTATAAAAGTACAAAATATACGCGATTAATCCGGTTAAAATAGTTTCATTTAAAAAGTAAGCGACACATGAAACGGTTAAGGAATCCTTCGATGAAACGGTTAAGTAAGCCGCAGATGTAACGGTAAAGTAAGCCGTAGACAAAATGGGTAAGTAAGCCGTCGAAAAAATATGGCCGCAGATGGAATTGATTTTTTTTTTTTAATTTATTTATTTATCTATTTTTTACATTGTAAATACTTGTATAATCTTGCCAAACTCGTGAGTTTGTAGGCAAGAAGCGCTCATGACATTTTTAACCTAAACTAACATTCTAATACTAAACTTACAACAATTATAATTTAAAATAACTTACAATTAAAAAAAAAGAAAAAAAACTAAAACAAGTAAACACTTAACTCTTACATCCCTTATACTAGCAATTATTAAACTATATATAAGAAATAAAATATTAATATAAGTAATAACAAAATATTTATATAAGAAATTAAAAATAAGCAACAACACTTAATAACTATTACCAGTCTTGTACTATTAATATTCTATAATATAAAATACAAAAAAAAAATACAAACAACAAGTAAGCACTCAATGACTAAAACAAAAAACAGCATATCTATACAAAAAATTTATAAACATTTTAAAAAAATAAAAACACATTATAAAAAAAACCTATTTTATACCCTTGTTTATTTCTTTTAGAAAGAAATCTCTCAGTTTTACCTTTAAAATTGGTTTACTGATGTCATCACTCAATGTGAGGCTATTTATATTATTAAAGATTTTGGGTACAATACACCTTGTTGTCCTCTTTCCATAATAATTTTTCGCAATTGGCTCAATAAATTCTTTTTTCCCGACCCTCCTAGTACTATATTTATTATCAATCGTTTCCTTATATTTATTAGTATTAAAATTTTCGACGCATATTAAGTAGTTTACTTTAGTGTCTACTGGTAAAATTCCACAAATTAAAAATAGTTTTTCATACTCTCCGCGACATTTTTCTTTTATCTTTTCACTAACTAAAAATTTGATTAAACGTATTTGAAGTTGCCTTATATCCCTCAAATATGTTATGAATGTCCGCCCATACACACTAAGACCATAACTAAGTATGGAGTCGGCGAGGGCGTAGTACACAATGCGTAGCGTTTCTTTATTTAATACTTTACTCAAGTGGTAAAACGCCCCAAGTACACATCGTAGCCTACTGCAAATATCTATTACCTGAGATTTCCAATTAAAGTTTCTATCAATTTTTAAACCTAAGTACTTGAATGTATTAACGTATTCTAATTTGTTACAGTTACAGTTTTTTTTATTACTATGAAGACAGTCATAAGTATGCCCTACTATTTCGAGATCTACTTTAGTAATTGTTTTTGATTTTTTGTTATACGGCGAGTGAATATACATGCATTTAGTTTTTCCAAAATTTATAATTATTCCGTTATCATGTGCCCATTTAGTGATATTTTCAAAATCCGTTTGAATGTAGTTTTGTACAACAGATATATCTTTTGAGGCATAGGTCAAATACATATCATCCGCATACATGTACACCTGACACTTGTTTACAACGTTAGCTACGCTATTTACGTGCATCAGGTACCCCACCGGTCCAAAGACTGATCCAGTCGGAACACCTAGATTCACGTCCATTTCTTCACCAGTTACACCACCAACAACAGTCTGTATCTTTCTATTACTTAGGTAATTTTTGAACCATTTATTCGTAGGACCACGTATTCCGCATTCATCCATCGCCTTAAGCAAAGCATCGTGGTCCAATGTGTCAAAAGTTTTTTTATAGTCAATACAAACCGTTATCACGTGCTCACCGGCGTCTAGACAGCTGTTTATGTAATCAGCAAAAGCCGTCAGTGCTGTCACAGTGCTGCGCCCCTTTCGAAAACCGTGTTGAGCGTCCGACAATACATCATAACTCTCTAAAAAATTACTAATTTGGCCTACAATAATTTTTTCTACAATTTTGTCAATAGATGACAATATGGCTATTGGTCTGTAGTTGGAATAGTCTATGTGATTTCCCGATTTATAGATGGGGCGTATGATGGCTTTTTTCAGCTGATCGGGGTAGGCGCCGGTGGTTAAACTCAAATTAATAAACCTAGCAATAACACCACTTATCTGTTTACACACATATTGTATATCTTTTACCCTAATTGTATCCAAACTAGGTGCCTTTTCACACGATAACCGGTCTATACATTTTTTACTTGGAACGAGCTGACTTTAATAAATCTAAAACTCACCAGACTCGGCCGTACATAAGTGTTCCTATCAAAGAATTTTATATCACATACATGTTTAATTCCTTTAATTTCCTCCGTAAAAGTTTTTCCAAAAATTGTACAGATTTGACTAATACTTTAAGTTTTGCCTAAATGTTTTATTATCACATCGTCAAGACTAGCTTTCTTCCTTCCGAGCCAAGAATTAATATTCGACCATATTTTCCTATAATCCCCGTTACACGTTGATACACGGTATGCCGTAAAAGAGATTTAAATGAACGGAGAAGGCTTTGTATGCCGAAACGATTTGTGATAGGGCTATGTATGCCAAAGTAAAGATTTAAGTAATGTAATGTTGATTATAGTAAATGAGCCTTGCTCGCGACTAATGTGTTGGATGTCGGGCGCAGTAAGTAGTAGTACTTGTAGACAATGTGATCTTAAATGTATATTATTATTATTTAGTATTATTTACTTACCTAATTTGGATAATTTGATTTTTTTATTGAGATTTTGATTTTGGAAATTTAAAATGACAATTCAAATACATTAACCAATAAACTAAGATTATTAACTTTTAATGACATTTCTAAATAGTTCACATTTAAATGAAATTCCGCAGTTTGACGAAAATGGCTGGGATCGGGAACTAAAGTCCAGAAAAAAGGATGCTTCCTAACGAGCAAATTATGATCGGCTTCTCAATAAAATGCAAAATAAAAATACGAATATTTCTGCGATAAATTATCTCTTTTAATAGATGTGCCTAAAGCCTAAGAGAAAGCTATTGATTGTATTAGAATAATAAGTCTATAAGAAATAGTGAAAACCAGAAGCTTTATTAATTTGTGTTATGCAATTGCGAATACCTACTTTGCGTAGACGAAATGGTAAATGGACTTCTTAGCTTCGCTTCATCTCTCCTGGATCTGAATCTCTGTTCTAGGTTGAAACATGACCGGTTACCTTTTTAATAAGTCATCTAATAAAATGAAGCCCGCGTTAGTCCTGTTTTAATACTGTATAATCAAATTAGAAACGTGAATTTCTATTGCTTTAGATGTAGAGGAGCTTTTAATGCAGTAGTAAAATGTGACTTTCCGCATTTTAAAACATGTTGCTTACCTCAGTACTTAGATTTGTCCAGAAGAGAGACATTTACTCTCTTACTAACCTTAACTTGACACGGTTTTGCAGCCTATATAACAAGATGGTGGTCACAATTTAGAGAATTTTCATTCACAATGGAATACCGATTACCGAACTGGTACTCGCATTGTCAAAGGAAACTTTTAAACTAGCAACTCACTCGCAGCTGGGCCAGCTCGTAGCGTACATTATTGTATATTTGCTCATCGGAATTACTTTCGTGATTTTTGGCGGGCACGACTCGCACTTTTCCGGTTTTTTTTTGTTTTCATGTGAGGTTTTTTACAAAACTGAACTAAATAAGATGCTTTTTGATAAAGAAAGTAACAAAATAAAACTTTGTTTTCAGAAACAACACATTAGTTTATACATATCTAATATAAACCATATTTTTTAGTATTATACATATTATATATATGAATTTGATTTAATTTGAACTTCGACTGTAGACACGATGGCTGTGTGTCGATAACTATTCGATTGAATGATTATATTTAAGTCATTTTCAATTTATTAAAAATATTTTTGTTATTATTTTCAATTTCTGGCTTTGGTTAAGTAAAAGCAGCGTGTTTCGCCACTTACTCAGCAATATCAAATTCATGCGGAAATATAAAAACAGAGTGTCGTGACGAGAACACATAGTTTCCCTCTACGCCAACATACCAAGTCATCAAAATATAACTGAAAGAAAATCCCAAAAGCATACCAGCGTTAGTCAAATTAGTATCGCCCCAAGGTCCATTCCTGCCCAATATTTCGTACAGAATGATACCAAAGGAATACACATCTCCCTTCTGAGAGCCGCGAGGTGGTGGGCTCGGATCTCGGAGCAGTTCTGGCGCCCGCCACAGCATTCGTCTTTCCAAGCGTAGTGCATCTTCAGTATCTGTGCAGCCACCTTTGAAAAAAAAAAAATTTAGAAATGTTGGTATTTTTTTTTTTAAAACAGATTTTTTTAAATTACATTATGAATCGAAATGTCGTCGAATATCTTATCCTCCCTCACAAAATAAGCCACCGGAAGCAAATAATAAAATACCCAATGGAAGTAAATACTAAAAAACTTTAATTAAAAGCTCCAAACTACCGTTTTAATTTACTATAAAGATTTAATTTACTGTAAAGATTAAATATAATACAAAAATGTTTATTTCGGTATAATTGCTTTATATTTTGTATTGCGTTTCGGATAAAATAAGCTAACAGTTGGACATTTATGAAGCTTTAAAAATATACGATTGATTTAAGTTTTGTTTTTACTACTAGACTAGAATTCAATTTTCAAAAGACTTAATTTAATGTACATTAAATGGTAGTACAAAGAGCAGCGTCGAGTTTCACCACCTCGCGTCTCTTTTCACGCAATTTTCAAGTGGAAAACGGTGAACGGAGGGTCTTAATGCTAGGTTCTCTCTACGTAGACTTCACATACGTGGGACTGAACTGACTACTACCGTATGTAGTAGATAGTGACAGCTAATCTTAATAGCACTAGAGATGATTAAGGATAATACAATTGGTAAATATTTGCTTTACAAGAGGGCGTGAGTTAATTAATAAATTTAGTTACGTAAACTGGGAGTCTTTATCAAGATAAAATGTCATATCCTTTGTAAAACTAGCTAAGGATCAGCCTTTGACAGCAGAACGGGCTTTAATTTGAATTAGAGAGTAATTTTTTTGCGGTTGTCGGTTCGATTCCCACTCGAGTGTATATACTACTGCATTGAAACACTCAACACGGAATGTCTCGAAAATTTACCGGTGCGTAGGAAATTAAATGCCAAGAAGCGTAATATCAAATATTATCAATATTTTGACGTATAAATATTATTTACGTATGAATGTTTATTTACACCATCCACTATATATTTTTAATTTTATATCTCCTAACCTCAAGGTTGTCTGGAAGAAGTCGCTCATTAGCGACAAGACCGCCTTTTGTGCTTCACACAATGTTATGTAGATGTAAGTTACCAGATGTAAGTTATGACTTTGCTTGCTTTCTATTTGTGGTGTACAATAAAGTATATATAAATAAATAAATGTTATATTTTGTTGTAAGTGATAAGAATTTCTCTAGAATTATTTTCTTTTCTATTATTTTCGTTTATATATTTTCTTTTGTTCTGTAATTTTGATTCTCACTTTGGAGAATGATAATATTTATTTATATTCATTTCTTCACTCTGGTAGAAGAAACTCCCGTCGTGGAGTTTCGCAATTCAACATGCAATAGGGTTATATCCAGCCCATAATATGGTGTCATCGATCTGGTCTGAAAATGGAGTCAGGACCTGAATAGTGGAACTCTTCAGAGGTTACAAGTAAACCGAACATCACCAATTATACCACTAATTTATAGCTTCGTGCAAATTTCTCTTCATCATGCTTTTTAGTGCACACAAAAAGCGTGTTGATTATTTTTTAAATCTTTTTTAAAAAAATATTTTACATGTTGGATTTGAACTAGTTACAATAATTTGCATTTATTTAGCTAAGAGTAGATATTTATTTAGAAAACGTATAAAAATTTGAACGCAGCGGGACTCGAACCCGCGCCTCCTGGAAACCGACCAGGCGCTCTGACCACTAAGCCATGCGTTCTCGCCAAGCTACGTCGAAATTTTTATACGCTTGTTACAACTTATTTATGTTGTTAGCATCTCTGTAGGGAGATTTTTACAAATTTCCGCTACCCAAAGATAATTACTAAGAATTATCGTTTGGCAAGAGAGAAACTATTTTTTAAATATTTTTAAACATTTTTAAAGTGTTATTCCACACTTAGGAAAGAAAAAAAATTAAAAAATGCGTTCAAATTTTTATACGTTTTCTAAATAAGTATTTTTCTTTCCTAAGTGTGGAATAACACTTTAAAAATGTTTAAAAAAGAGTAGATATTACTACACTACCATAACATAATAATTTGAACTCGATCGAGAATTGAACTTACAACGGTCATATTTACACTCAGACTCGGCTTTCTCTATGCTACGACGGCCTAGCTAATGTTATTTAGTTAACCATACTTAAATGATCTAAAAGTGTACCTAAATTCAGTAAGCATTATTCCCTAAAATACCACTTGATCTAGACAAGGTTTGTGACTTCTAACTAACACTTAATACTAGAATCATGAAGATATATTGGTGAGTAGTTATAACTACTACAATTTTGTGATTAAATTTTGGGATTTTTATAAATATGAGCTTCAAGCTGTATCCCGCACACAGCAGGGTAAGCCGAGGCTTGAAAGTGTCTTAATACTATTAAGACACTGCTTGCTCCATTTTCCGCCGATCGTGTTTTGAGAGGCGGAATTCAACGCCGCGCTTTACCTCGACACCAGACCGAAGAAATGAAAATATACATTTTAAATAAATATTTCACTTCCTCAAGTGGGCATCAAACTCACCACACAACACACATCACAACCAGTCGCGTTACAGTCATACACTTGTGCCCCTGCGCCAAAACTGGCCTTGTTGTTGTTATTATATATTGAAATAATATTTTTCTTTTGGCTCAATAGTGATGGTCGCCCGTTCCAAGCAAGCAGTTTTAGAGATAAATCACGAGAATTTGCATTTTGTTGTTCTTTAAGTTTTATATTTTATCGCACATACAAATGATCCTTATGAAGGTTCCGTTTTCGTCTTATGAACCCTAAGAATATGTTTTCCCTTATAACAACGTAAGTAGAAGAAACCGTGAGTCAACACTAAGACACTCCGTTCCATGCTTTTGACAGCGGAAAAAAATAATTATAACCGCCGAGTATGATCCCCCGGAGATTGAACCCACAACTGTCGCGTTTAAAGACAGAGGTTGTCTATTGCACAAAATGGCCCCAATATGAAACGTATTATATAGACCGACCAAACCAGTAATAAATGAAACGAATCAAAACAAACATTAAAAGTGGTGACGATAAAGTAAATATTAAATGAACCATAATGACCTTTTTGAATTGTAGATAAATATGAAATAATGGAATGGATGGAATTGTTTTTTTTTGTTATTAATTAATTGGAAAGATGAGAAATTATACATTACTATATTAACTTTTATGTCAGATTGAAAATTGAATATAAAAATCGTTCACGTGCAAGTAGGTCTTGCCCACCGAGACACTCCGTTATCCACTATCAGTTAATTTTTTCGAGGCATTTCATGTTGAGTGGTGGAACTTAACGCCGGCCTTGTTGTCAGAGCAAAGAAATGAAAATATGAATAGATAATAATTTATTCTTTCGAATGGGGATTGAACCCACAACCGTCGCGTTACAGTCAAATCTTTGTGCCCGTGCGCCACGAAGGTCTCTTGACTCAGATGAACTTACTAAAGTTGAAAAACTTAAGTTTGGGGGCTGCATTTTGTATCAAAAGATTAAAATTAGATTCCCTCTGCCTTCACTCACTCACTAAGAAAATCACAGGACTTACTTTTCAAAGTGTGAAGACCGTAATCAGAAATCTGCAGCACCCATCGTCGATCCACCAGGCAGTTGCTCGAAGTCAAATTTCCATGAGAAATTAGTGCTGAATCGTGTAAATATATAAGTCCTCTCAGCAAATCAGCAACCAGGCTCGCCACAAACATGTCGTCAAGATGAAGATCTCGGTCTGCCAGCACGGTGGCTAAGGAACCTCGGGAACAATAGGCGGTTACGATGCAAGCCACACCAGTTTCCACGCAGACCCCGACGAAAGGTGTCAGATTTTCGTGGCGTAGTTCTCTCATCTATTGACAATATATTAAATTAAATATATCTAAATTCCCTTGTGGTACTAAGAAATGTTAGATTATGAAGTAGTGGTGGGTTCTGTGTCCGACGGGGAGAACGTGAATAGTTTACATGTGCATTGTATATGGGGTTGGGATACATTTAGACCAGAACATGTCATGGTCCGTACATGTAAATAATATAAGTCGGAAAATATTTCATGCGATATGCTCTCTCCGACGTCTACGATCTATGTTGCCTATTCCAACCAAAATTATGTTAGCAAATACTCTATTACTCCCAATTCTCGATTATGCCGATGCAAGCTATCCCAACTTAACCGAGGACTATCTAAATAAACTTGAGCGACTTCAAAATCTTGCTATTCGGTTCATATTTAATTTGCGTAAATATGACCATGTATCTGAGTTTCGTTCTATTTTAGATTTAGAAATTCTGTTGACCAGCGGAATTCAATTCCTCGCTTTATCTTGTTACCACACCGCGGAAAGGAAAATAATGGTATTGGAACCTACAAACATCACGTTAACATTCATAAGCTGTTCCACTGCGACAACGACGGCCTTAAATATTCCTTTATTGTTAAGACTTCGTCTAACTGTACACGAGATGATGGTAAATTCAATCCCCACTTCTGGGAATTAATTTATATAAGTTTTTAATCTTTTTTAAGGTCGCACTCAACGCATGATACGAAAGCGACACAGTATTTGACTTTAAAGGTGACGGTTGTGGGTTCGATTCCCACTCGAGGGAATAAAATATTTTAATTTCTTTGTTCTGATAACAAGACAAAGCGTAGCTTTGAGTTCCGTCAATTAATACGCAATGTCACAGAAAGTGAGTGAGAATAATATGGAAAGACGGAGTGTTTTGACAATAAATTCACTCTGCGTATCTGATAAAAATCAAAAAAGGTTTTTTTAAAAATTCTATAATTTATATAATTTATATTAAGAATAGTCTTTATAAAATAATATATGAGCTTAAAATGTAATCAAAACTAGAATGTATGAATTTACTGTTTTGATACCTGACGTTTCGTTTTAAATTCCGACTATTTCCTGCTAATAACGAAGTTAATGTTTGTGTACGACGTTCGAGATCGAAATGTGTGACTGTAAACGCGACAGATTGTGGGTTCGATCCCTACTTGAGAAAATTAAAATTAATTTAATAATCAGCTTCATGCTGTATCCTGCACACAGCAGGGTAGGCAGAGGGAACCTAGTGTTAAGACACTCCGTTCCTTTCTGCCGAATTCTGGAGGCATTGCGTGTTGAATGGCAGAACTCTACGCCGCGCTTAACCTCGACACCAGAGCGAAGAAATGGAAATATAAATTTAAGTAAATATTNGATTTTAAAAAAATAAGTCCCGCTGAGTTTCTTGCGCCGGTTCTTCTCAGGTCTGAGGCATTAATTTTAGTGAACTGGTGGTAAATTTTTTGACGTTCAAAAAATGAAGCATGTAACTTCTTATTTTGAAATGAAAATATAAATGTAAGTAAATATTTAATTTCCTAGAGTGGGGATCAAACCCAGAACCAGTCGATTTTACAACTTGTGCCCTTGCGCCACGACTGGCCTTACTATAAAATATTTAAAAAAATATATTAAATAATATTATGTATGTATGTCTCTATGTATATGGAGATATAAAATTACAAATAAATTAAATATTGTGATATATTAATGACACATAATAAACAAACAGTAAATGTAAATAATAGTTCCCTTCACGTACTGACGTAACTCAACGCGCCGCGCTTTATCTTGTTACCAGAGCGAGAAAATAAAAAAAAAAAACATTCCCTTGAGTGGGATCGAACCTAAAACCGTCGTGTACAAGAAATACAGTATCTTGTAATATTAATAGATACTTAGAGTTTGTATACACTTAAAGCTTTGAACTTCATAGTTACAAGTTATAGGTAAAGTTTTGAAACAGAAGCTCAACTGCAGAAATTAGGTATATATCGTATACATTAGCTTTGATTATTAATTTTAACGTTATTTTAGCGCAGTGGGACAATATTTGATTTATATGCGATGGTATTGAGTTCGATTACCACAGCAGGGAAGGCGGAACTTGAAAAGCTAGTGTTAAAACACTGTTCTCCATTAAGACACTTCCGTTTCTCATTTTCCCCCGAATTATTGGAGCATTGCGTGTTGAATTTCTCGCCGCGCTTTACGTCATTACCAGAGCGAGAAAATGTAAACATTAAATATTTAATTCTCCGAGTAAGCATCGAACCCACAACCGCCGCGTTTACACTCAGAAGCCTGCGCCACGACCGCCTCAATTTGTTTCCCTAAAAATACTGTAAATTATTTGTATCTTTCAGTTTTTGTAACATAAAATACGGCGTTGTGTTTCGTCAGTCTACCATATTTGGAAAATGGAAGGAAATGTGAGGAACAAGTATTGGTCCTTGGTCCTTTCTTTATGCGCTGTTCTTATAAATATACGGGAAAATTATATTAAATTGTGTTATAAGTACAAAGGTTCACTGAAATATAACTTTTCAAATATTTTTATATATTATATATGTAAATTTGTGAAAAAATATGTCCAATCAATCTAGCCAATTAAATTTTACATATAAATCATTTCATCTTTTTGCGTTTGTGAATGGAAGCTTTTCTATGTGAATATTATAAAAAGTCCTAAATCCTAAATTCTAAATTATTAAATTATAATGAGACAGGCGTAGTACGTATATATATCAGCTTTTGGTTTTATTCCCTTTCGGGGGAACGAAAAATATTCCACGTTCTTGTAAAAAAAAATACGCAGTACGGCATTGAGTTCATCGACTCAACACGCATTATCTCGAAAATTGGGCGTAAAAAACATACTTTTTAGGAAAACGTATGAGAATTTTAACTAGCCTCTTGGACAGTATTTAAGAGGCGCGCGTTCAAATCCCGCTGCGTTCATATTTTTATACGTTTATACAAGTTGCTTTTTAAAAAAATATGTATCATGATTTCCTCAAGTGGAAACCGAACACATAATCGACAGATTAGCGTGAACAAACGCACAGACAAACAGACAGCATAGACAAAAGAGTAATAGTGTTTCTGATACATATATCTTCTATGTACAGATACCGATCAAATACAATGTTATTATAAATATAGAAATAGAATTATTTCCAAATATCCACTTTATATTCATTAGTTTCATTGTAACTAAGACGACGCCATTTGATTTTGTTTCCTATCAACGATTACATTTAGTGTTAGTAGTGTGCTCTGTCTTTGTCGATGGATTTCGAATAAAAACACAAACGACACAGCACTCGTATTCATTAGACACGAAAACATTGTCGAGGAAGGTTGGAAAGTGTTATTAGAACTAGTATTAAAAGTCTCGTATAAATTAAAAAAAAATCCTCTAAAGCCTCTTAGAGCTCTCTTACATTTCTCAATACACCTACGTGCCTTCTGTATATTTGATTTACTGATTCAAGATAGCAAAATTATTTTTTAACGAAAAAAAAACAGACTTCAAATAACGAACTAAAAAGCCAAAAAAAAAATTACATTAATCAAAAATTGATTTTGTAAATCAAAAATAATTAAAAAATTTGTTATAATTTTGAAGTCGGTGTCAAGCTAATGCTACATCAACCTTACTACAATATCTTTACTTAAAAATATATCCTCTATGTACTCCTTATATGATTTTTTGTGAAGAAATCATTCGTTTCTCACTCTATGAATACGTAGCTGGCAACGACTTGATCACCTCTTTTGAGAGGCCATGATGTCGCAATGGTACAGCGTGTTATTATATTTTCGTAGTATATGAGTATATAGTCATATCTTCATTACATCGCTCTGGCAACTAAGTAAATCACGGCGTTGAGTTCCGCCACTTAAAACAAAATGCGATGGAAAGTGGGGAACGGAGTGTCTTAACACTAGGTTTCCATGTTCCCTCTGCCTAATCTGCTATGTGCGGGATACAGCGTGAAGCTATAGAAAAAAAAATATGTGATTCTGTTCGCTGGAATTTTTGTTATCTGTATTTACTCGTATATCACTTTTAAAATATAACTTTTAACATTAACCTCTTCAGTCTTTATATGTATCTTATAACTTTGTTTAGAGGATAATGGATCCTATCACATTAATAAATCATATTGTAGAAATACTATTTACATTTTCTCCTTTAGAATTTTAATACGCAAGTACCATACGACAGATTCGGTATTATTTTTTACCACATACACTTAGTAGAGTAGGTAGAGAGAGTTAGTGTTAAATAACTCCACTTTTCACTTTCAGCAATTTTGGAAAAATCAGCTTATTGGAAGATGGAATCCAGTTCCGCACTTTCACCGTACTGAGGAAATGCAAGAATCTATATGAACGTTCCCCTAGATCATCGGTTCCCAACCAGTGGTCCGTGGAACAGTAGTGGTCCGCAGAAGCTGAAATATGGTCCGCGAATGAATGAAAATTTTCGCGTTTGAGCAAAGTCTGTCTACAGTTAAGTTGTTTCCTCAGTAAAACATAAAATATTTTGACATTTAAATTTAATATACTTTTAAATTCATTGATTTTTAAATATACTTAAAAATTCACACTTTTTTCACTTTTAAATTAAAATTTTTGATTGATTTAATTTATTTTTAATATACCTACAAAGTGGTCTCTGACAAGAATTTTATAAAATTGGTCTCTGATCAATAAAGGTTTGGGAACCCCTGCCCTAGATGGTGATCGAATGCATAACCGTCAATACCGTGTTACCGAGTCCGTGGCATAGTGGGATGCAGTCAAAGTGTTTCCCACTATGCCACGATCGACTCTACATACAATTTACTACCTAAATATTTCATCAAAAAGTTTAAGATATTTTTGAGCCGTATTTTACATGCAGCAGAGTAGACAGAGGAAGCTCTAAAAACAATAATTAGTTTATGAGGTGCAAACTAAACAATCTATAGAGTCTCGTTTCATATCAATTTCAGGATTGTAGGTTAACGGGATGCACAATTTATGAAAGTTAAGCTTGCGGATGTATGCACTCATTTTAATTGAATTGAACTACAATTATTATATAAATTTCTATTTTTTTTTTACATTTTTAAAGTTCATTCCACACTTAGGAAAATACTTATAATATTTAGAAAACAGGAGGCGCGGGTTCGAGTCGCGCTACGTTCAAATTTTTATACTGCATGTTTTCACTTCCTGTCAAATTTCATAATTGCAGGTAGGTTTTGATTAAGTTGACAAAACTTAGGTTTGCAGGTGTTTCCATTCGTTTTGTGTGACATAAATTTATGAAATTTTGCACATTTTGCAGTGAGAACTTCATAAATGTATGTCAACGGCAAGTACCCTACAAGTTTTGATTACGGTGCAAATTTCATACAAAATCCAGCAAAAACGATGTAATTCAAAATAAATGCTTGTATCTTTTGAATTCATTCTTTCTAAGCACCATGGGACCGTAAAATTTTAAATGTAGTATTAATTTCTGCTCAAAACCTATACGCAATCTTGAGATAAATGGTCCTCTAGGTAGACGGACAGTCAAACAACAAAGTGCAACAACATCCTATAAAAGTTGCGTTTTTGCCTTTTGAGGTGCGGAACCCTAAAAATAACATCAATAACTTAAAACTGTGGCCGTCACTCGGGGGAATGAATTATTTAATATTTTCATTTCTTCACTCTGTTAAGGGACAAAACGCGGCGAGTTCACTCACAACGTAATGCCTCCAGAATTCGGCGGAAAGTGAAGAACGGAGTGTCTTAATGAAGAGCGGAGTGTCTTAACACTACGTTCCCAGATTCCCTCTGCATACCCCGCTATGTGTCAAGCAATTGCGTTTACAAGTTATAAAAAAACTTATAAAGGCTATAATAGCTATAAAAAAAACTTCTTCTTCTTCTTCCCTTACTCAGAGGAATGAATAATTAAAAAAAACAAGTACAATAAGTAGAGAAAGGTAAAAAAAAGATTACCTGCTTTAGTTCTTTCTTGATAGCTCTGGTTACATCAATATTTTTTTTCTTCAACAGTTTCACAGCGACTATGTTGCCGCGATACGACGCGATAGTGGTATGGGCTCGTTTCTTGTCCATTTCATGAGATTGGTTGTCCTACGAGAAAACATTTAAATATTTTTAGCATTTTAAAATGATTCCACGTTAAGAAAAGAAAATTTTTTTTTTAGAAATCGTATAAAAAAAATAATTATGAAACAGAATTTGAACGGAGAACGCATGGCTTAGTGGTTACAGTTACTTGGACGGTTTCCCAAAGGGGCGCGTTCCAATTCCACTATGTCTAATTTTTTATACGTTTTCAAAAACCATTAATTTAAACATAAAATTGTGTGCCTCAAGAAAATTAGTTTTATCAAAACCTACGATATGATAATATTAAATAGTCTAATGGAATTGAGTTAAATAATTCGGTTCTAGAAAACATGTAGATTTAAAATATTCTGGTAAGTATATAGTTCAGTCGTAGCGCATGGGTACAAGCGTGTTGTGTGCGTGTATTGTGTGTGGCAACAGGTTGTGGATTCGATTTCCACTTGAAGAAATGAAATAATTAATATTTTCATTTCTTCGCTCTAGTGTCGACGCAAAACGAGGCGTTGAGTTCCGCCATTCAATACGCAGTACCTCCTGAATTCGGAGGAAAATGGCAAACCGAGTGTCTAGGTTCACAATTGGTTCCCTCTGCCTACCCTGACGTGTGCGGGATACAGCATGAAGCTGATAAAAAAAATAGTATATGCGTTTCTGCCGTTAACAAAATTAACAGTGCTTGTCTATATTAATGCGACGGCAATGCGTCAGAGTAGCTCCACGTTTGGCCGTACATAATACAGTGCTGGTACCAACGCTGTGATAAAGCAGGGAATCATGGATATAGTACAAGAATGAATAGAGTTAATAAAAAAAAAAGAAAAACTTATTTCAAGACTAGACAAAATCTACAGAGTAGAAAATAATATTTTAATTACATCAAAGTGAAGATAATTGTAAAACGACTAACAAAATTGACAATATTTATGTGCTACCACATCGTAAACATTTCGTATACGTTATTTTTCAAAACGGTACCAATCTGGAATAGTTTTTTAATAATTTTCATTTGTTTTAAAAATGCTGAACTAGTTCAGCATTTTTAAAACAAATGAAAATTATTAAAAATCTATGTATATATATGTATATATACAAATAAAAAACATACAATTAATTACTCCTCTTTATGAAATCAGTTTAATAATACAATACAATGTTAGCTCGTAGAGAATGGCTTCTAACATTAAGCTCGTTTTTGTAGATAGTTTAATATATTATATAACAAAGGAATTTCATATATTAGCAAATATATGGAAATATTCTAAAATTATATGTCATCATCATCATACTAATATAATAAATGTGAATGTAAGTTTGTTTGTTAGGCTTTCACGCCAAGCCTAGTCAACCGATTATCATGAAACATATTCTTCAGGTATAAGGAAGGACATATGATACTTTTTATTATTTAATATAATTAATTTATATTACTTGAGTCTCTAATAAATATATAAAAACACGAGTGAATCGATAGTAATGAAATAAATCAAGTGTAAATTAACAAAACAAAATGAAAGCATAGTATTTTAAACATTGTTTTAAAGTGTTAATCCACACTTAGGAAAGAAAAATACTTATTTAGTTAAGAAAAAATANTTTTTTTTTAGTTAAGAAAAATACTTACATCGCGCTTCGCAGTCTGAGGCTGTCACTGCGCCACGATGGCCTTTATTGATTTATAAATAAATTTTATGTAATTACAATGAATTTAATTGTAATTATCAAACTACTATGCTTTTACTTATTTAGAAAACGTATATAAAATTTATTTATAAATCAATAAAGCCCATCTTGGCGCAGTGACAGCCTCAGACTGCGAAGCGCGAAATGGATTCGATTGCATCCATTTCCTCACTCTGATAAGACAAAGCGTAGAGTTTAATTTCGCGGAAAACAGGGAGCGGAGTATTTTAACAATACGTTGTGTACTATACGGGGAATAAAATATGAAAAGAACGACCAATGTGTAATTTCTGGCAAAATATCCAGATTCAGAAACCATCAGACATGGCAAGTTAGACTGGAATTAATTTTACTTTGGAAGGGAAACTTTCTAAATTTCACTTCCAAAGTTTTCATGTATATTTGTCTTCAAAGCTATTTATTAATATTCTTGTTCGTCTAAAACTTCTTGCGATATAACTATAATAAGTGAAGGTAGAACTTTTCATGTAAAGGCGTCCTGAAATATCTAAACTCATGTTGGAAGGGGCTTAATGTCGTGTTCTGAGGCAAAATTTTGTACTAGAAGAAAATACGTTGAGGCCGTCGTGGCGCGGCGTAAACGAGACGTCGTAGATTCGATTTCAACTCGTAGGAAAGATTTATTTATTTATCCGCTCAGGTAAAAAACCAACATCCGTCATTGAATTCCGCCATTCAACACGCAATGTCTCGAAAATTCGACGTAAAGTGAGGGTGGATTTTGTTGATACTAAGTACTCCATGCTGTATGCGGGGTACGTACTGCGGAGCAGTGAGGCAAAAAATTAAAGAAGAAGAAAACAAAAATCCATATACATATACATTTAATAATTTGGCTAACACAAGATAAATACTAAATATTTATCCTGCCTACTTCCCGCTTATTACACATTCCCTTTATTGGCAACGCACGGAGTTCCGCCACTCAAAACACAATTCCTCGAAATTTGTGGGAATTTGTACCCGAATGGAATGGAAATGTCTTCATTGGACTGAAGTGTCTTAAAACTAGGTTCCCAGGTTCTGAATTCACAATAAGATGAATGGACAGGTCGAAGTCAGTCGTGGCGCAGGGGCACAAAATGTGCCTGTAAACGCGACTGGTTGTGCTCAGTACGCAATGCCTCTACAATTCGGCGGAAAGTGGGGAACAGAGTGTCTTAACACTAGGTTCTCTCTTCCTATCTTGCTGTGTGCGGAATACAGCGTGAAGCTGACAGGTCTAAAACTAAAAAAAAAACATAATTATGTAATATGAAGTGCTTTTAAACGAAAATAAAGTCGGAAAAAAATTAAGACGTCGGTATATTTCACAAAGTGCGAATTCAGATTTTATCCCAATAGGTATTATATGGAACCATTTTTTTAAATCAACTAAAATGTAGTTAATTAATTTCTTAACTTCTTGGTGTTGCAATATCATATATCTATTTTCATTATCATTTTAAACACAATATCATATGGCAATACATTGAAAAGTAAAGTTTTAGGCAATTCAATAAAATACTTATTATGTAGCAATATTGTCAATATTATAAGAGAAGCTTGCCAAAATGCAGTAGCATAAGCTACGTTTAAATTGGTTAAGCCGTTTCTAAGTTTAACGTGCACAAACGCATTCACAAGCTTACAAACAAATAGAAATATTAATGTCCTCTATATAAATGTAAATGACATTAATTACTTTTACTATATAATTACTTACTTATAATAGTTGAAATTTTCATAACAAAAAATAATATTTCTTAGACCTGCATAATTAAACATGGCTATTAGTCATGTCNAATATCCATCCATCCATCCATCAGCCTTTCGAAGATATATGAGAAAATGTGAAGTGCTACATTAAAACGGGGTTCATTTTCGGGGGGAATTTAGCACATTATAAACTATATAAGTTATAATAGTTGAAATTTTCATAACAAAAAATAATATTTCTTAGACCTGCATAATTAAACATGGCTATTAGTCATGTCATATACATGCTTCACCGAAAAATATGAAATGTACAAAGTATCATAAAACTAGCTTTATACTAGCTATAAACTGTCATATAACAGCGCTCAAAGACCAAATATAGCTTATAAGTATAGTTGACTGAATATACGGAATTGTAGTATAATCTGACTGAGAGCAGGATATTCGTAGCACGTAGATTGCATGGTAGTTGAAAAACAAACAAAACTGATATTGCTTAGAAAATGTTCAAAAATGCAAAGCACAGTGGTTATTGGCTCAATTTTACTCAGGAAGATGGTTACGGATTTAATGTTTTTTTTAGGTAAATTGCGTGTAGAAAACACGGAACGTCCTAATGAGGCCATCGTGGCACAACGGCATGGCACGGTGATTTGTTATATTCCTTTTAGACCATAATTTTCAGTACTCGGGTTTTAGTACTTTTTACTAAATGTATAGTTACAAATAAGACTGCAATATTTTAAAAAGTGTAAATATGCAATGATTGCACCAAACGAGTGATATATTATTATTATTATTATTTACTATTAAGAGTTAATTTATTATCATAAGAACACTACGAGTACCTACCTTTTCACAAGTCGTGATAAAAGTCAAATCTTTAGCTTCAATCCGCCATAGTACTGATGCAAGTTTCTGCTCATATCTATAATGTCGCACTAGCAAAGCAGCAGCCAGTATAGCAGCGGAGGCCACCGCAGCTGCGGCTGATAGCGTCACAGGATCGTGAGGAAGCGAGCACTTCCGGCCGTCAAATCCACAAGCCGGTTCAGCTTTGGGAGGCTGCCCTCCTATCCAAGCGATGGTTGAACCCTCCACCAGTTCCTGGGAATGCCAACTCTTTTTTAATAAACTAAAAGTAATATTTGAAAAGTTCAATAAAATAATTATAAACGTCATTATATTAGACCATTAAAAGCGATTTTTTTTAATACTTTTAAATAATATTTTTCTTTATCTTAACTTATTTTTGGACTAAAAATGCGCAAGGTCGAGTAACGTTACGTTCATATTTTTATGCGTCTTTGAAAAAAAATCTTTAGTGTGTCTACATTTAATAAAAAAAAATAAATAAGACAGTAAAAGTATTCAAGACTAAAGCTTTTAAATTGATACCTTTATTTTTATACGCTCTAGCTCTATCACAATAGAATATAATAATTAATCAAATAGAACAGTACAATATAATAATTATTCAAAGAGTATATAATAACTAATCCACTTTAGCTATAGAAATATACTATTAAGATTAATATATTGCAAGCGTCATTACATTACTATTTATTCTATTACAGAATTTGTAAGAGGACAGATAATTAGGCTGAGGCCAGTCATGGCGCAGGGGCACAAGCTGTGACTGTAAAATCGACTGGTTGTGGGTTTGATCTCCACTCGAGGAAATAAAATATTTACTTACATCGATATTTTCATTTCTCCGTTCTGGTGTCGGGGCAAAGCGCGGCGTTGAGTTCCGCCACTCAACACGCAATGCCTCCAGAACTTGGCGGAAAGTGGGGAACGGAGTGTCTTCTTCAGGGTCTTCAGGGTAGGCAGAGGGAACCTAGTGGTTCCCTCTGCCTACCCTGCTGTGTGCGGGATACAACGTGAAGTTGATTTGATTTTAGTCCACCACCAGGGAAGTAGTAATAAGTAAAAAAATAAGTGACCAAGTTATTTTCTTAACTTTATTTTATTTGTATACAAAATTTAGTACAGCTTCGGTTATGCCCATGATTAAATGGAAATAACGAAGAGTTGTTCCACTTTGCCTGGGGAACGGAGTGTCTTCACATTAGATTCCCTCTGCCTAACCCACTATGTGCGGGGTACAACGAGAAACCGATTTGATTTAATTTTAGTTAAGAGTTGTGAATGAAACATGACATTCTAAATGCTTAGGGTCACTCTTATAGCAGCTACAGTAGCAGATACACTTACATTGACACAGTCAATGTGAATGTCTATAGCCTCCCTCGATATATGGACTACACAATTATTATTATTTTTCAATTTGTACTAGCAGTTAATGAGATTAGCGCTTTCAACCAAACAAACTCTTTAGCTTCTTAATATAAAGAATACATATTATATACGTATACCTACACTATTGCACATATTTCCGATATTGTGGCGGAATTGGAATGCGTCTAACTAAGATTATTATTATTACAAAGATTGTTAGACATAATATTTGATCTCTCACCGCAATATATCTTTATATAGTAAAGAAAATCAAGAAACTAGGTATTTTAATGTGATTCGATAAAAAAAAATTAACAATAAAATTTAAGTAGCGACAAATTTGTACAAAATTTTAAATTAAAATTGCTTGTTTAATTTGTAATAATTTTAGTCAAAAGTTATATTGTATTTTAAAAAAAAGGCGCCCATGGGGCTTCGCCCGCCTTTTTTTATTTTATATTATTTAAGTATATTTAGAGAAAATTTATGGTGGATTATTTTAGTAACGATACTAAAATAGCCTACCAATTTTCCCTAATCAATAATATAAATTGCCCACCTTACTAAACAGTTTTGCAAGCTATTATAGTTCTTCATAACATATAACAGATCTTTCATTTCTATATATCACTGAAAAATACCAGACACGTCAAACATCTTTCTCTAAAGCGTCATTTTTATTCATCGGACGATCCAAATATTCTATGTATTTTTATATGTCAATAGGAAATATCTATTATGCTTAATAACTTAAAAAGCATGAGGACCCCCCCGAGGGCATGTATGAAGAGGTTGACGACAGTGGACGAGGCGAAAGAGGTATGTAGAGACCGTAGAGTTTGGCGCTCCGTTCTCTCTGACTACCTCGCAAGGGATAAAGTGTGAAGTTAGATTAGATTAGAACTTTTGCTAAGGCGGCATTTCATTTTATCTTGTAGATTAGCTGGACAGTGCAAATCTTAAATTTTGATATATGAATAGAAACTGCTTATTACGGTCTACAACTTTTGTTAAGGCGGAATTTTATGATTTCCTGTAAATTAGCTGGATCTACATGATTCTACATTAAGTGTGGTAATTTTCAAAATCACATAGAGCCTACTTAGACCTAATAGTTTCATTCAAATCGGTCCAGTAGTTCAGAAGATGGACTCGTTTAAAATCGTCGATTTTTTTTATGGAAAAGACAAACGAGCATTCGGGTCACCTGATGGTGAGTGATTACCGCCGCTGTGCAATACCAGAGCTATAGATGCGTTGCCGACCTTTAAGGTGGGTTGGGCGCCGGAGCCCGGCATTATCTGATGCGAAACGTAGTGTCATAAAGCCACTACTTAACGCCGGTTTTAAATACCGGGGGTGGTAATGATCCGGTCAAGTCTAATTGTTTCGTCCCGTAAAATTTTTAAGAAATCCTCTATTATTGATCTTCTAACTATATAACTATACGTAGTTCCGGTGGTGTCGTCTATCAGTCATGAGGTAACAGAAGTGTTTTTATTTTGAAAGATTTTCATTTTTCTCATTTTAAAGTATAAATTATAACACTGCATTAAAAATATTAAAATAACAGTCTATGAAAGATTAATAAATCACCTGCCTTAGCTCCAGGTAATCGAGGCTGGCACAACAACAATACCGAATTTATGGTCTTCTGATTTTCGGAATACTGATAGTTGTGTCATTCATTATTCACGAGATAAGACCCAAGTTGCTCATACATTTTAACAAGCGTTTATTTAACTTGCCGTCTTAGGTAGGTGTGAGTTAGTAGTGTCAATATTGAGCTTGTAAGAAACAAGCTCAATTTGACCCACTTCCCAGTGTCCAATTGAGCTTAAATTTAGATTACGACTTTAGTTCTGATGATAATGAAATGGGATCTGAACATGGTGCCGGAAGGTGTGTAAAAGGTTTTGTAAAGTAAGGAAAATATAGGTTGTGTTTAGATTCCTTTTTTTCATGGATTCATTGGCAAGCACATGTTAAATGAAAAGTAAAGACTAAAATATATATATTTTTTAAATACAAGATTATATTCAAAAGATAAATTGTACTAAAAAATAACAATAACTAGTTAGGTTAGCTACAGCCAGAAGGTCAAAAAAAACCAAAAACTGTTTTAAACTAATTTTAATTAATTAAAATAATTACATTTAAATTTTATTACTAAAAGTGAAAGTATGACCTACTCGATGTAGGTTCAAACTAATTATATTTTAGAAAATACAATAAAATATGTAATTCACAAATTGCAATTATGCATTCCCACACTGATGATGTCAACACTCAACACTGTTCACATTAAAGGAATTCCTGTATCGGCGATCTTCTGGGAAAATATATATGTAACTAACTTACTAGTCATCATTCAACTCTGTTTGCCTGGTAGATACTGTGTAATTATGCCCTGATGCTGATATTTTTATTATTTTTTTTATATCAGCTTCACGCTGTATCCCGCACACAGCAGGGTAGGCAGAGGGAACCTAGTGTTAAGACACTCCGTCCCCACTTTCTGCCGAATTCTGGAGGCAGTGGCAGAACTCAACGCCGCGCTTAACCTCGACACCAGAGCGAAGAAATGGAAATATAAATTTAAGTAAATATTTCATCTCCTCGAGTGGGGATCGAACCCACAACCAGTCGGTTTTGCAGTCACACCTCGTGCCGCTGCGCCACGACTGGCCTCATATTTTTATTATTTTAATTTTTAAAAATTTTAGTAAACAGGAACGAGGCCGGTCGTGGCGCAGCGGCACGAGGTGTGACTGCAAAACCGACTTTTTTGGAAACCCGACGTTTTCATATTTTTGGAAACCCGACGTTTTCATATTTTTGGAAACCCGACGTTTCGAACACATTGCAGTAGTAAGTAGTCTGTTCTGCCAGTGGAGTGTCTCAACTCTAAGTTCTCTCTGCTTACCTTGCTATGCGGAAAATAACGCGAACCTGCTTATATTTTATATGCTACTATTATATAAATACGTACTGGTAAAATATCAGTTGTGTTAGCGTATCGGAAAGCGGCGACTGGCTGTGCGCTCCATCCGCTCGGTGCATTTGAATCTTGTACCACGCCTATCACTGAGAAGTTACCCTCTGCGTCCCCTGCGCTATCCATGTTTACCTAAAATTAAAAAAAAAGTTAATTTTATACAGATAAGATATAAGAAAACCTAAGAAGAAAAGACTTAAAACACTCCATTTACTAATACTCGTCCAATTCTAAGACTTTTTGTTTTGGGTCGGCTCCTCCCTTTTTACGCCCTCTTATACATATAGCAGGGTAGGCCTCTAG
Organism: Heliconius hermathena; assembly: GCA_013403705.1. Classification (NCBI taxonomy): domain Eukaryota; kingdom Metazoa; phylum Arthropoda; class Insecta; order Lepidoptera; family Nymphalidae; genus Heliconius; species Heliconius hermathena. The sequence continues at coordinate 76,950 of JAAIXJ010000408.1, read as the reverse complement.
AACTCTAATGGCATAGTGGCCTACCTTAGTTTGATACCTCCATGTTATCTCAAGATAAATGGTCTTGACAGACGGATAAACGGACAACAGAGTGATCCTAAAATGGTTCTGTTTTTACTTGTGAGGTACGGAATCCTAAGTTTTTTTGTTTTTATTTCATTTACAGTAATTGATTATAAAGATAGGTGCCGTCATGACGCCAAGGCAAAGCATCTGACTGTAAATGTGATAGTCGTGGATTCGATTTCAACTCGGAACAATATATATTTTTTTTCATTTCCTCGCTCTGGTAACAAGGCGCGTCGCTGAAAAGCTCCAAACGCAATGTCTCGGAAATTGGGAGGAATATAGGAAATGTAGAGTCTTAGTACTAGGATTCCTCTGCCCTCCGTGCAACACAGTGTAACGTCTAAACTAAAGAATAATTGAAAAATGCAAAACGGAGAGATATCTCACTAAATTCTCTTTGCCTATTTCTCACAATAAAAGAGACATGTAAACATAACAAATATATTGTTATAAAAACATTTAAAGAAATACTTCCTCTACTGTAACTTGTATGTAGTGTCTAACTAAATAGAGCATCGATCAGTATATTACTAGAAATCGCTGTCATTTACAAACCGATGGTCCCTAGGTATAGTAGCGAAAGGGAAAAATCGCAAACATTTTTATTGCACATTTGAACTATTAAAAAGTGTAGTTTTATATTTTTTAGAAAAAATATAACAATTTGAACGTAGCGAGATTTGAACCCGCGCCTCTTGGAAACCGTCCAAGCGCTCTGACCAACTAAGCTATAGCATCAAGCCAAATAAGCCAGAGTAACCAACAACAACAGCAATAAGTTGTAACAAGCATATAAGAACTTTGACATAGTCCGACGAGTACGTATAGTTTCGTTGGTCAGAGTGCTTGGACGGTTTCCAAAAAAGATTAACACTTTAAAGTTGAAAAAATAAGAATAGTTTTGTTTTCAAAATTTCTAATAAACTATTATTTTTGAGTTTTTTAAAAGTACAAATCAGCTTCACGCTGTATCCCGCACACAGCAGGGTAGGCGGAGGGAACATAGTGTTAAGACACTCCATTCCCCACTTTCATCTGAATTTTTCGAGGCATTGCGAGTTAAGTGGCGGAACTCAACGCCGNGCGCTTAACCTCGTCACCAGAGCGAAGAAATGGAAATATAAATGTAAGTAAATATTTCATCTCCTCGAGTGGGGATCGAACCCGCAACCAGGTTTTAGTCACACCTCGTGCCGCTGCGCCACGACTGGCCTCTTTTTTTCTTTAAACGTCCAGATAATCGAAAACTACCCTTGCCAGTAGTTTGAAACAGCAATACAAGACATTTGCAATTTTTCACTTCCGATACTTTACCTAGGACCGTCGAGACGTATCTTCAATACTTTTGAAATAAGTTAAAGCTACTTTTAATAGAGTAATAACTTTGATACTTCATATAAAAGTAATAAGAGAATGTGACTTAGTTTGTATATTTATATTTTTATCTGTTTTTTTTTAATTTCTTAGCTTTACTCTTTTGAGCTTACACAACGAAAGTAAAAAATATATAATATAATACAAACAATATTATAAAGATATTTTGTACTGTTATTTTATAGTTTATGCTAAATATAAACTTATAAATACTAATATAGTTCAGTTTTTTTAATTACGCTTTCCATTCACAAATAATAAGAATAAAAATAATAAAAGTCTTTATTGCACACTTGAAAAGATACAATAGAGTAACTTCTTAAGACAAAATGCACAAAGACGGCCTTATCACTACAAATAATCTCTTCCAGGAAGATCAGACAGACAGATCTCTTGAAATTCCTGCAGGAACCAAAAAAAGCGAAACTTTCAAGCAAAACATAATTATTCAATATTTTGTATTGGATTTCCCTCAATAGCTCTTTCGACCCTTATCAATTTCAATTTCAAGGTTATCTGCACCTTTCCTCTTGTGATCATTCGGGCAATATTATAACTTTGTAATACTATATGTAGGCATCTTATTTTTACGACAAAAATGCAGATGTCAGTCGTGACACAAGGGGACAAGTGTGTGACTGTAAACGCGTTTGGTTGTGGGTTCGATCCCACTCAAGGAAATGAAATATTTATTTACTTAAATTTATATTTTCATTTCTTCACTCTGGTGTCGATGCAAAGCGTGGCGAATTCGGCGGAAAGTGGGGAACGGAGTGCCTTAACACTAGGTTCCCTCTGCCTACCCTGCTATGTTCGGGATACAGCGTTAAGCCTTTAAATTCAAATTCAAATTCAATTCAAATTCAAAATATTCTTTATTCAAATAAACTTTTATAAGCACTTTTGAATCGTCGAATGAACATATAACAAAAAATAAAAAGCTACCACCGGTTCGGAAGGCAGTTCTGCTGAGAAGAGCCGGCAAGAAACTCAACAGTTGCTCTTTTCAAAGTCAATGGTATAATATATAATTTTATTACATTAACTGGCAGCTATCCTGCATCACATTCAATAGACATTAATTCCATACATGTTTATCCTCTAAATATTNTTTAAATTTATATTTTCATTTCTTCACTCTGGTGTCGATGCAAAGCGCGGCGAATTCGGCGGAAAGTGGGGAACGGAGTGCCTTAGCACTAGGTTCCCTCTGCCTACCCTGCTATGTTCGGGATACAGCGTTAAGCCTTTAAATACAATGTCAGAAAACTTTTGCTTGCTTACTCTTTCAGGAAAAAACTACTTAACTGTTTATCATGAAACTTTATTGTTCTATGACCGTTCAATATTATTGTTAGAGGTATTACAGGACAAAGTATATTAATATACAAGGTGTAACTGTATGTATATAAGGTGTAACAGTATTTTTTCTTTCGCTACAGCCTTCGACGTTTTTGATGAAATTAAGCTTATTAAAAATTATTTATAGCTTTAAACTATTATATGGCACAAAAGGGCTATTGAGTTATATTGAAAAAAAATCACGAGCGCAGATCCAACAGTTGGACTGTACTTGCCAATATATCTGCTAAACCACTGAAAATCGCTGAACATACTCATACATGGGGGCGATATGGATAGGTACTGAGGTCTTTTACCCTTAAACAACCGTTGACCCGTCGCTCACGTTACACCCTGTACATATAAAATATATCCTGGCTGGCTATAATATAAAAATAAGTTTAAGTCAGTGAAGCCGTGTTTGAGTCTCTAGTAATAAATAAATTCTCAAGAAAGCTTTTTATAATTGAGTCTGTTTTGGCGCAGCGGCACTGTGGTTTCGATTATCACGCGGAGGAATAATTTATTTCCATTTTCTCACAGGTAATACGACAAAACTCGGCGTTTAGTTCTGCCCTACGCCAAGTGGGGGAAGAGTACCTTTATACTAGGTTCCATCTGAATACCCTACTATATGCGGGATGCAATAACTCCGTGCCCCACTTTCCGACAATTTATTTTTCAAGGCATTGCATGTTGAGTGGTAAAACTTAACTCAGCGCTTTTGCCTTGTTACCAGTGCAAAGAAATGAAAATATTAATAATAATTAATTCCCCTGAGTGGAAATCGAACTCTCAACCGTCGCGTTATAGTCACACTCTTGTGGCACTTCGCCACGACCCATATAAATAAATAAATGAAAAATGAATAGAATAGACGTTTCTTTAAATGTTGAGATACATTATTATTTAATTAAATTATTTTCACCTCTGTAATAGCTATTCATTAGTTTGACAACGTTTTTACCAAAAACAATTTTCTTAAAAGTATTTTATTTCCAATTACTGCCTTCGTCGATCACAAAAGACCTTTACTACCCAAAGGGACAAATGATCGAAAACCCTTAGTTAGTAATTAATTAGCTTTACGCCGTATCCCGCACACAATAGGGTATATAGAAGGAACCTAGTGTCGTAAGACACTCCATTCCACACTTTCTGCCGAATTCTGGAGGCATTGCTGTTGAGTGGTATATTTCATCTCCTCGAGTGGAGATCGAACCCACAACCAGTCGATTTTACAGTAAACTTTGTGCCACTGCGCCACGACTGGCCTCATAGTAGTAACAGGGATACAGGGGTCTTAGGAACAGGGATATATTTGTTTATTTGATTTCTTTTTTCAAAAAGAGGAGCTTCTATATTCGTTAACTATATTTATTTTTATTTGTCCATTGACTTCTCTATCATTTGTGAAACTAATTTAAAAATTATTTTTATATTTGAATGATAGTGAGACCAATGTAGTGTGACCAATGCTACTTTCCCAATGGTCTCAATATGACCAAGTAAAGTTCTGATGATGGAATTTTTCCAATGGAAATTGGGGGAAATCTTTGATCCGTAAGCACAAAGTATATGTTTCATATAATTTCTTATAATAATCATATATTTTCTTGTATCTTCATTTAACTACATCAATGAGCTGATGATGATAATCTAAGACCCACCTCCTCAACGATTAGGAGTTAGGGGATCATCTTTTAAATTTGAAAAGGCCTTATAGAAGGTTAACTATATACATTAGGTTATTCGGGTAAGCTAATATCTGCAGGTTTTTTTTATAGTTTTTAATTTTTTTTTTTAGTTAATTTGTTTATAATTCCTCAACTTCTAATGCTTAAATTGTTTCTTTGTATTTGACCGTAATATCAACTTTTATGTACACTGTGTAAAAATTTATAAATAAACTGAATAACCATTGATTACTTGGACCGCCATCAAGGTGTTAAAATTAATATCAATAATATATATATTTTGTAACCAACTTCGAAAAAGAGGAGCTCAAAGCTTTTTTTCAAAAACCAACAAAGATAAAATGTATGTACTTAACTTAGTTTCATGCTGTATTCCTAGCTCGTCTACTGTCATCAACCTATTCATACATGCTCCCCGGCATCAGGGCCCCTCGCGCTTTTTACTTGACCATCAAACGTCAACCGAGGTCTACCACCTCGACCTCTTTTACCGCTCTAATATATAAAATATATATAATCTACAAAGACAATGTTTTGGCTTACAAAAGGTATGTTGAGTTGATGTTTCTTTTAAAATTGGAAGTAGTTGTAAAAGCAGTCGTAATTTTTATACATTTATAAAGTAGTCTTCTAATTAATCTTCGTTTAAAAAAAAGAATCTTTCTTACATCAAATCCTTGCAAGGATCTATAAGTTGTAGGTCTAAGTAGTTTCATCAGAGTTGCTCCATCAGTTGGTGCAAGACCGTTACGCATGGCGGCCGACGCAGCTCTCGCCCAGAGGGTAGTCACACCTCGTGCCGCTGCGCCACGACCGGCCTCTACCTATGAAAATAATATTGAATTATATTATATGTACAAAACGCGGCATTGAGATCTGCCACTCAATCTTTAATCTGAGAAACGAAACATTGCGGGTTGATTGGTGGAACTCAACGCCGCGCTTTGCCTTGTTACCAGATCGAAGAAATGAAAATATTAAATATTAAGAATGAATACTCAACACGCAACGCCTCCGGAATTTGGCAGAAAGTGGGAAACGGAGTGTCTTAATACTAGATTCCCTCTGCCTACCCTGCTGTGTGCGAAATACAGCGTGAAGCTGATTTTTTTTATTTATTTTTAAGAATGAATACAATTCTAATTAAATTCTAAATAATTATTAAAATTATTTTCATTTACATATTTTGGTAAAATAAATTGTGGTTCCACCCATTTTATACGACTTTAAATTACAAGAAATGCCAAACATTGGGTCTGTTAGAGTATTTTAATTAAATGAAAATATTTTAACAATAAATCAGCATCACGGTGTATCCCACACACTGCAGAGTAGGCAGAGTTCATTAATATATCATAAGCTTCCTTTTGTTGGGGATTCAACAGGAGTACATTCGTTTGAATTGCCGCACTTAATAATTTATTACCCTGAATGCGGATTGAACCCATAACTATCGCGTTTATAGTCAAACAATGTGCGCCATGCCTCGTAACCCATTAATCTATTTACAATTAAAAAAATATTATAATACTAAACATATTACATTTTATCAGCCTATTAAGAATATTCTCAGGAGAGACAAAAAATCTCTATAAAAATTGTAAGTATGTATGTATTATTAGAAGAGTAACAATTCCGAAAATAGATTTTTTCTCTACTATATGAAATAAAATAAACGTCAACTTTGATTTTCTCTACACAAGGGTATATATTTACAAATTCAATATTAAAAGGTACTGCTTTCTATCAGTTCGTGTAAACTTGAATTTGAGAGCCATAGAAGTGGACGAGAACGAGTCAACATCGTAAACTAATAGCACGGTATACCTCTGCAGGATACAGCGTGAAGCTGAAAAAAAAGCTGTGGGCATCTCGGGACGCCCGACAGGAAAGGCTTAGGTTACTTCAATTTTATGTATAATATTCAGACAAGCTATTTTATATATACATATATAAAATAGCCTTGTTGTTAGCTTGTATCGAAATTCTATGAATAGCTGACGAAAGAAAATAATTGATAGAGTAGATAGATGGAGCCTTTGAATTGAATGCAGCTCATTAAGACGTCTGTAATCTGCAAATTGTATAGAAGAACAAAAATCCTTTTAACATTTTTAAGTGCTATTCCACACTTAGGCTAGAAAAATACATTTTTTAGAAAACAAATGGGTTTAATATCTCTATTCTCTATCTTCTTCTTCTTCCTGGCAATTATCCCGGCTATTTGCCAGGGTCTGCCTTCCTGCTCAATCTACTCCACTTTGCACGGTCTTTAGCGTCCTCGGTGGTAAGACCATTGGCTCTCATGTCCTGCATCACGACATCCAACCAGCGCTTCCTTGGGCGTCCGAGAGGTCTCACTCCAGGGACTGGCATAGCAAGGCACTTGCATCCGACATAGTTCTTAGGCCGGCGCGTAACGTGACCAAACCATCTCAGGCGACGCTCTTGGAGCTTATCCGCTACGTCACGGACTCCAAGACTACCTCGAATGAATGTGTTGCGTATGCGATCAGACCGCGTTACCCCGCTCATCCACCTCAGCATCTTAATTTCCGTGNAAGGCAATTACGAGTTTCGTCAAGGGTTATTGGGGCAATAATTCCGAGGTTAGGTTAGGTGGGTCGTGATGAAGACTGCATGGGTGCTGAGTATTCAGCAACTCCTGGAAGTAGCTTCTCCATCTCTCCTTCACAGAGGCATGCAGAGCAATACAGAGCAGCGTGCCCTGGGAATCTCTGACGTAAAGACATTTTGTGATAACTTGCGTCGTTTTATCCCGGGGTCGTGCCATTTTGAAAATGAACTTCTGCCCCTCCACAGTTTCAAGTATATCTCTATTCTTTATCTCTATATATAATAAGACAGTAAAAATATTTTGTCTGTACATTTAGTAATTTTGACTGAAATGGATAGAGGGACACTTAAAAAGAATAATAGAAAGCAAAAAGATTTTTTNTCTGTCTGTCGATATGTATGGTCACATTTTTCTCTGAAAGTACTGAAGCGATTTCCTTAAAAATTTTACCGATTGCTTTGTTTTAACTCAACTTGACAATTAAAGTTTGTTTCATCAAAATCGGTTCATTAAAAAAAAAGTTATCGTCATATGAATGAACTCAAGGCATTAGTTTGCCTGCGAATGTTATATAGCAATCGCGCTGGTAAGATTCCTGGCTAAAGAATGACATTCGAAACATCTTGGTTATATGACTCATCAAACCTACAATCATTATGCAGCTTTAAAAATTTTAAAAATGATAATTTCATGTCAGATCTTAGGTTAATTGATTGGGATGCTGTTCTTAACGCTGACATTTTTGATGATAAAGTTAATATTTTTAATTCCATTCTGATCGATCTATTTGATAAGCATGCTCCACTTCGGCCAATTAAACTTAAGCATCTTCCCGCTCCATGGCTGACTATTGATATAAGAACTGCAATGGCGAAGCGAAACAGAGCGAAATCTAAATACAAACTTAGTCCTACTGCTGAAAACTTATCCAAATATAAACATCTACGAAATAAATGCAATAGACTCTGTCGAACAGCCCAGCGCAATTATATAAATATTTCCCTCAATTGTGGTAACTGTGCTAAAGCTTGGANCATGGCTGACTACTGATATAAGAACTGCAATGGCGAAGCGAAACAGAGCGAAATCTAAATACAAACTTAGTCCTACTGCTGAAAACTTATCCAAATATAAACATCTACGAAATAAATGCAATAGACTCTGTCGAACAGCCCAGCGCAATTATATATATATTTCCCTCAATTGTGGTAACTGTGCTAAAGCTTGGAAGTTCTTAAGCTCTATGGGTATTAGTCGCGATCGCCATACCGCCACCGTTGCAAGTGACGCTGATATAGAAGCCCTGAATACATTTCTTAGTAGGGTCCCGTTATTAGATCACGTAACGAAATCTGACACCATCAACTCTCTTTTATCCACCTCGAATCAAAATTTTGAATCTTATAATTTTACACTTGTTTTTTTCTCACTATCGACCTATTTCAATTCTCCCTTTTCTCTCAAAAGTTATTGAACGTGTGGTTTACTGTAAACTTTCATTACACCTCCCTAAGCATCAGTTCCTCAGTCCTTTTCAATCTGGATTCCGCCTGGGACACAGCACGACTACTGCACTTATTAAGATCTGCGATGACATTAGATATGGTATCGATAATCAGCAATTAAGTATTATCGCTCTATTAGATTTCTCTAATGCATTTAATACTGTAGACCACGATATACTTATTGCTATTTTGCGATCTTTAAATGTTTCTCCTATTGCTATCGAGTGCTCGTAGTATTTTGCTCGTATATATGTGGCCGCGTGCAGTGTATTCGAGCAACTAATACATTCGCTTCCTTTTCCGATCTTCGAGCAGGTGTTCCTCAAGGCGGTATTCTCTCCCTTCTCTTCTCCATTTTCATTAACTCCATTACTAACTCCCTCACTCTACCTTTTCATATGTATGCTGACGACCTACATATTTATGTTACAGCACCCATCGATAGTCTCCATAGTGCTATTGCTAACCTTAACTCAATGTTCAATGTTTGTCAATAAATGCTGCTAAATCACAAGTCGCTCTCTTTGGTAGTCGTCAGCTGCTATCCAAAATCCATTTTCCATCCCTTTCTCCTGTGGTATTCGGGGGAACTATGCTAGAGTTCCATAGTTCTACCAAAAACCTAGGTCTTACTATGAACAGTTCCCTTTCATGGGTACCCCATATATATAGGTAAGTAAAAAATTCGTCGCTGTGATCTGTCGTCTGAGACGTTGGAAAAATCTCCTTCCCACTAAAACTAAAATATCCCTTGCCCAAACTCTTCTTCTCCCGCTGCTTGATTACGCCGACGCATGCTACTGTGACCTACCACAAACTCTCCTCAACAAGTTGGATCGCCTGCAAAATATGGCCATTCGGTTCATATTTGGGTTAAAAAAATACGACCATATTACCGAGTATAGGCTCCAACTTAAATGGCTTACTATCAGGCAGCGACGTAATCTGCACATCCTCACGCTCCTTTACACTATCCTCTTCCATCCTTACACTCCAAATTATCTTAAAACTAAGTTCACTTTCCTTGGATCCAACCACTCTCTTAACCTCAGATCACAGGACGACAATAAATTAGAATTGCCACTCAGTCGCACACAAGCCTATGGTGATTCCTTTACTGTTAAAGCTGCGGTCCTTTGGAATACACTCCCACATGAGCTGCGCCAATCTAAATCAGTCCACATTTTTAAGCGTCAAGTTAAAAGCTATTTCTTATCGCTATAAATTATGTATGTATGTAATTGTATATTTATCTATGTAAGTTTATTGAATTATATATTTATTTATCAATAGTTGTATGTATTTTATATTATTTTATTTTATATAGGTGTCTATGTAAATTAGTTTGTAATATATATATATATTTTTTTATGTAGGTATACCATATTAGAATAACATTTTATATCATTTGTACACCAGCCAATATCCATACATTCTTTAATCTTTTTAATGGTAAGGGTTGCCTGGAAGAGATCACCTGTGGTGATAAGGCCGCCTTTACACCATACTTTTCTATTGTTTTCTTTATATATTTTTATTAATAAGTTGGTGTAATAAAGTATTAAATAAATAAATAAATAATGATTGTTGATAAAAATATATATTTTTGAAGCACTATTATATAATATTTTATACAATAAAGTAAACAAAATTGAATTGTTAGTGGAGATTACCTTCATAAATCATAACAGTTAAGTTTAAATTGTAATTAATTCAACACAGAGATAAAGAACAATTTGATCTTATTTAAAAACTGTACAGGAGTTAATATGCAATTATTACAGTTATTTTACAAAGAATATTATGAATCATTACCCAAATCAATAATTTAACATTTAATTTTTTATATTTAATTTAACATTTAATATTTTATTTCTGAAGCAGTAAATTAAATTATTAACTGACATCAGCACATTTAATAGAGTTTTAAAAAACATAACATAGGTAAGAAGAACGTAATGCTACAAATACATACATATAATAAATAATTAGCTTTATGTATATTTTATGAATATCAAACATTCTTATAGAAATTACGAAACAATCAAAAATTCTTATAGAATTTACGATAATGTCGTAAAAAAATCATATTAGAATATTACAGATTAAAGTAATAAAAAATCATATTAGAAGTAATTTTAGTTGTCAATCAATTCTGCTTATTAAATCAATAAACATGTAGTTTAAGCGGGCGAAGCCGTGGGCGGGCCGCTAGTATATAATAAGGCCAGTCATGGCACAGGGGCACAAGTGTGACTGTAAACGCGGTTAGTTTAATCTGGGTTCGATTCGCATTCAAGGAAATGAAATATTTATTTAAATTTATATTTTATTTTTAGGCACGGTGCGGTGTAGAGGTCGGCTCCCAAAATTTGGTGGAAAATGTGGGACGGAATCTTGTCTTAACAGTAGGTTCCCTCTGTCTACCCTGCTGTGTACGGAATGCAGCGTAAAGCTGATTTAAAAAGTGTATAAAAATCTCTTGTTTTGTTCAATCGTCTCAATTATAAATGCGAAAGTTGATGAGGATAAAATTATCTTTTATTATTTTTCAAACAAAACCTACTGAACGGATTTAGACGAAACTATAGAGTAATATAAATCACACATCAGAAAAGAACATAGACTACAATTTATGCAAAGATTTTGTGTAATTTGGCTCAACACAACAGTAATTTTAAGCGGGCGAAGCCGCCAGTGGGTCAGTAGTCCTAAATATAACTAAGCCGTGGTCATAAAAAATCTATTTTAAGCCTGTCTTCATATAGTCGTATAGTGTTTCTACGCTTGTTAGCTTTTGATGAACCATAAAGGCATGCTTGTTTGTACTGGACACTGAGGTTAGTTAACGGAGCTGTTTTTATTATTGTGACCTTCTACTAAGGTTCTATATTTTGAGGTTATGATAATAAATGTGTTAGGCATTTAGAAACTGTCTCTTTGTATATATAGACGAAGATTGTTAGTTCGATTCCTACTTGAGGGGAAGTTTGTATTGAACTGTTTTAAACTTCATGCTGTATCCCTCACAGTACGTACCGCAGGGTACGTAGAAGTATCCTGGGAGGGTAGTGTTAAAATACTTCGTTCTCATTAAGATACGTCGATTACCCACTTTCCGCCGGATTGTGTACTGGGTGATGGAACTCAATATCGCGAATTGCCTCGTTACCAGAGCGACGAAACGAACATATTATATAATTCATTTTTCTAATTTGGATTTGAACCCACAAACTGTCGCATGTTTGTGCTTCCCGTGCCACGGCTGACCTCATGTTATAATCGCTGTCACATAATAAAAAATATAGAACAACTAAATAAACTTACAGATGTGTCCTCAAATATCTTGTGGTAATTGGGCACGCAGAACGGCGGCGCCGCGGACATCTTGCGTATCATTTGACATAGTTTCCTAGAATTAAAATATTATATTAAAAAAAATAGAAAAAAAAAACTTTTAAAAAGGGACAAAAAATGAGCTTCACGCTATTAATATAACATGGTAAGCAGTGGGAGCATAGTATAAAATTACCCATTTTCCGCCAAATTCTGAAAAAGGGCTATTTTAAATTATTTTTAAGTTTCTGTTTATATTAACAAGAAAATTGGCACAAGCGTGTGATTGTAAATTCGATAGATTGTGGGTTCGGTTCCCACTCCATGAAATGAAATATCTATTTAATATTTTCATTATCGGCTATGTTGTTGAGGTAAAGCGCAGCGTTGAGTTCCGTTACTCAGCACGCAGTGCTTCCAGAATTCGGCAAAAAGTGGGGAGCGGAGTGTCTTAACACCAGGCTCCCCCTGCCTACCCTGGTTCATGCGGAATGCAGTTGATGCCAAAAAATTGCATTTTTTTTAATAAATCTTAAAATCTTGTAACTAGGATTTTAATAAAATAATGATAAAATATTGACTTTTAATATACTGTTTTTCATGTTTGCGTGAATAAAATAAAATTTCGAGAAATCCTCTTTGATAGCTTTCAAGTAATCCAAGCATAGTAATTACAATTATACGTTGTCTGTCAGTCGTACAGTATTATAACATTTGTTAGTTCACAAATATCGCGACCATTGAGTAATTTTAATAAGAATATGTAAATATTTTTTGCTTTTTTGTTATTAAAAAAAAGGTTGTCACGGCGCAGTGGCACAAGGGTGTGATTGTAACGCGACGGTTCGATCCCCACTCGAGGGAATTAATTATGGGGGCTTTGTATGTAGTTAGAAAGTATGTATTTATTAAATGTTATACATTTTTTGTAACTTCACGTTATATCCCGCACATAGCAGGGTAGACAGAGGGAACCTAGTGTTAAGACAATCACTTCTGTTCCCCATTTTCCGTCGAATTCTGGAGGCATTCCGTGTTATGTGGCGGAACTAAAAGAATTGCTTTTCCTCGTTACCAGAGCGAGGAAACGAAAATATAAAATGAGAGAACGAAAATATATTTTTTTTTTTTCGAGTTGGAGTCGAACCCACAACCTGTCGCGTTTACAGTCCCACGCTTGTTGCGATAAAACTGTTCTCACAAAATAATACAAATAAATCTTTAGGGCCGCCCGTAATTTAGTTCGTGTGGACTTTATGATAGTGTCCATAATACTTCTATATTCTCACAGTTGTGATTAAAAGTTTCCGTTCTTCGTTTTCAATCAAAATTTGGCTTTTTATCATGATTAATAACTTTTGTTCAGGATGCACTTAGTTATTTCTCATCGGTTCTACATAAAATATAAAATTAGCCTAGATCCTGCATAGGCTTAAAAGCGACACAACAAAAAAAATCATTCAATTCCGACAAGTAGTTTAGAAGATACCCTCATCTTATTATTATCTACTACCATACAAACAGACGAATATACAAACGACAGATTAAAACTATTATAAATAAAAAACATAGATTTGTATTCTATTATATTATAATACTATTTTTATATTATTCTAAATAATCTGTAATGTACAATTACACCTTTTTATATTAGTATACATAATCAAAATTATACTTACGGGTACTGTGGATTGGTTGGATGTGAGGGCGTCAGTTTCAAAACAGCTCGGAACGCTAGCACATCACTGCTGCTATTCTTTATTAAATGATCTATAAACAAGAAGATTGATTTTTAAACATAAATATTAATTAAATAATTAATTTAGCTTCATGATGTATCCCGTAGCAGAATAGGCAGTAGGAACCTGGGAACCTAGTATTCAGACACTCCGTTCCCATTAAGACATTTCCGTATCTCATTTTCCGCCAAATATAGAGGATAATTAATATCCTAATATCTACTCGTACATTTATTACTAGCGGCCTCCACGCAGCTTCGCCCGCATACCACCTACAATACTTTTATTATGCTGCATTTGCCAACAGCTTGATACATTCAATCATGAATACTACGTGGCTGTATGATAGGGCGTCATCGGCGACAAGGGCGGCCCCTGCGGAACTCGAACCTTGACTTGCAGCCGTAAAAAGAGCGTGGAATTATTAAATATTTCTCGAAAAGTATACGTCCAATTTCCATGCTATAAAAGTCAAAGATTATCTTCATTAAATTTCCGTGATGATGAAATAACTTTCGCTCGTAAGTTTCAATATACATACATGTGAAATAAAAGTCGATGAAATATCATCTTGCATTTTTCAATATTTTTTTATCACAAAACGCCTCATAGTGGCTTATTTATAAGAGATAGATATATGCTGTCGCGGAATGTTTTTTAGAACTACTAAAATTTTACGTTTTTGTCCATACAACATACTAATTAAACAAACAAACTATTCCGCTTTATTATATTAGTATAGAGAGTATTTCATCAATATGATTTTTATTTACGTAACTACTTTGAAAGCTTTATATGCTATGCGATCGTTATAGATATTTAATTATTATTCGATCTGGTAACAAAGTGCGGCGTCAAGATCCGCCACCCTACAGAGTATATTTAAATATTTATACATACTATATATTTCTTATTATTAGTGTTTTTCTAACAACTTAACTGCGTCAGTCTGCCTAGAATTAATAAAATTTAATCTAAATAAAATTTAAACGGCGCTTTGTCTAAGCTCCAAGTGGCAGCTAATCAGCGTTGAGTTCCGCTATTCAATACGCAATATCTGGAAAATTGTTTGAAATACATAAAAAAAGAAAATATCAATTAATTACTGAAAAAACAAAAAGAAATTAATTTGAATCGATTAAAATTGTTCATATTTTGCATTATGTTATATTTTACATATTTTTTATTATGTGACAGCTGATTTACATTGACACCTTGTGTAATGATTTTTAGATTTTTCGCTTAACTGGTTTCGTTCGTTTGAATGCGTTTTGAGTGCTTTTCCGTTTGTTTGATATTTTTAACGACTACTACTTTTCTTGTCACTGATTATTTCTCAATAATCACCGACTTTATCGGGGTTTGATTGTACTTTGAACTTAACGTCACTTTTACCATATCTCTAATATCTCAGCTCGCAGGTTGTCAAAACTTATAGAATTTTCAGGAATGGAATGCTGTACCATAGTGGGCCCAAGAATATTTTTATATTCTTTATTTTTATTGTGTTATTCAACTCCACAAATATCCCTCAATATTTGTGATTGTGCTAACAAATATATGTTATACAATCTTTCACAATTCACATTCATGTTGTAGATAATTTTTCTTATTGCAGCAACTGTAACTGGAAGAGTGGGTGTTTATAAGTGAAAAAACTGGACCACTGATTGTTTATAAGTGAAAAATCTCTCAACATTAGCATTGTGTCGTTCGAATTTTAAAACATAAGCTTAGCCTTATTAGCCTTTTCAAAAAGTCAGGACGATACTTAAAAACTATTCAGGACAGCCCAGGATACTCAAAAAACCAGGACATGTCCTGGGAAGACAGGACGGCTTTCAATTTTTATGGGTTTTGATAAAATCCAGTAAAAACGATGAATCGTACTTCTGATTATGTTGACTTAAAAGCTTGATTTTCTGCCTATTTCCTTCTCGATTTGTGATATAAGGGGCCGTAGACCTAAATATACGATATTAATTTCAGCTTGATATCTCTACGCAATCTCGAGATAAGCAGTCTTAATAGACGGAAAGGCGGATAAAAATGTGATCCTATAAAGAGTTCTATTTTTTCTTTTGAGTTACGGAACCCTAAAAACTAGGTTTTTTATTTTTTTTTCTGTATAAAACGTAGGACCTTATTAGCCGGCCCATATAAACAAAATCACGTTCAATTTAGTAACTTAATGTTTGTATACAGCTACGCGTTGCTACGAAGTTGCTACGATATTAATCTATACTAATATAATAAAACGAAAAATTTTATTTGTTTAAATGCTTAAAAGATTTCTGGAAGTACTGGTCGGATTTACTTTTTTTGTTTTAAATGAAAGCTAAATTCGTCATTCATAATAAATTATATAATCAATCTGTTGGTAAATGCAACATAATAAATGTATGTAGTAATAAAAGTATAGTAGGTTGTAAGCGGGCGAAGCCGCGAGCGGGCGTAGTTAGCGCTAGTAAAATATAAAAGGATCGAATTATCGATGTCTTTTGATGATTTTGATTGACTTTTTATTTCAACTTCACGCTGTATTTCGTTTACAGCAAAATAGGCAGTGGGAACCTAGTGTTAAGATACTGTTCCCTACGCATCGTCCACTTTTCAAGACATTGTTTGTTGAGTCGCAGACAAAGCACGGCGTTGAGGCACTTTATCTTGGTTCCATTTCAAGGAAATGAAAACTATACGTTTCTTCGAATGTGAATCGAACCCATAGCCGTCGCGTGTATTAATAGTACGGCCTAAATTATACTATATATTAATAAAAGAAAAATATAATTTTACTTCAAACATAATAAAATATAATTCACTGTTGTAGCGCAAGCGTGTAACTGTAACCGCGATGGTTCGATTCTCACTCTGGGGAATGATATATTTAATACTAGCGGCCTGTTCGCGGCTTTGCCCGCTTGAATTACATGATTATTCATTTAAGAAATATATATATTACAAACAGCCTTAATTATTAATTAATTGATTTGGATAAGTACTCACGATATTATTTGTAAAATAACTTATATTAGCTCCTGTACAGTTTTTAAATTAGTAACATTATTAGTTAAATATATAATTGGTTTACAGAATATACATAGAAAGCACGTTTTTAGGCATTTTTATATAATCTATAAAAT
>JAAIXJ010000408.1:0-59539 GCA_013403705.1 Heliconius hermathena | reverse complement strand
AAATGTTGGAAATGGATTCTGTAGCACCCTGGCTAATTTTTTTTAAATATTTTCAATGTACAGAAACGACTTTTCTACAGATTTATTATAAGTATAGATTTTCATCTTTTTTTTCAATTAACACACAAAGCGTGCACACAACGCGCAATGCCTCGAGAATTCTGCGATAATTATTAGCATAGGATTTCGTAATGCATATCAAATAGGACCGTACACATATATTTATTTCATAATGAAAACACATATTATGGAAGTAACGTCATTTTTATTTATGATGCTCTTGTGACGCAGTATTGTGAAATAAGTAGTCTGCAATATTGAATTATCTTTTTTTTTTGGCTTTACGTTGTATTCTTCATATAACAGAGTAGGGAGAGGCAACCTGAGAACATAATGTTAAGTTATTCCGTTCCCATTAAGACACTTCCGTTCCCCACTTTCCGCGAAATTCTGGAGGCATTGCGTGTTCAGTGACGGAACTTAACGCCGAGTTACCAGAGCGAAGAAATTAAAATATTAAATATTTCATTACATCTTATTTAATCAATTACTTATTCCATATACAGCAGGGTAGGCAGTGAGAATATAGTGTCAAAACACTTTTTTCCCATTTCCGCCCGAATTCGAGACATTGTACATTGAGTCTCAGAAATCAATACCGTGTTTTGTCTGGCGAGAGCGGGAAAATGAAATTAATTTAATCCCTCGAGTGGGGACTATCCTCTTATTTTCCTTAAAAGGAACATGGATTTACTTTGTACTATCCTCTTATTTTCCTTAAAAGGAACATGGATTTACTTTTACTATCCTCTTATTTTCCTTAAAAGGAACATGGATTTACTTCGTACTGTCCTCTTATTTTCCTTAAAAGGAACATGATTTTTTTACTTTTTTTTCAAAAAGGAAAAGATAAGGCAGCGGCGAGCGTTCAGTTCACCTGATGGTAAGTGATTACCGCCGCCCACGACCCCGTGCAACACCAGAGGAGCTACAGGTGCGTTCCCAGTCTTTATGGTGGAGATAGACGCGCTTTTTGAAGATACTCATATCATATCGACTTAGAAACAATCCTCACAGGTAGGCCATTCTATAATTCTAAGGCGCGTGGAAGAAAGTTCCTGCGAAGCCGCACAGCAGTGAAGTGCCACGTATCCAGGTGGTGTGGATGATATTTTAGATTGTGGCGTACTATGCAGTTAGAAAATTCCTTCACTCTGCTGATGACCGCCAGTTTCTTCGAGGCCAACTTGGCTTTGCTTTTCAGATGATCGCGATCCACTCGAAACATTAAGGACCAATATACTGATACTGGGCGCAGCTATAAGGGGAGTGTTTTGAAAGTCTAGCGATACGTCAAATAGGGTTTTTTTAGTGGTTAACGCGCAAGCTTGTGTTTTCAGTGGGTTGAATTGAACCAAGTTCCTTTCACCCCATGTGGGGTGACATTCTCGAGGGATGCCTTGATACACAAAAGCGTCCTCTGTGCTATCATCTGCATAGCAATGAATGCTTCCCTACTTTCCGCCGAGTTCTGGAGGCATTACGTGTTGAGTGGAGGAACTCAATGCCGTGCTTTGAACAGTACATTTGAATGAGAAATTTATGTCTAGTTATGAATTATTTTAGTTACAAAGTATTTGCAAAGGGCTTCCCGGTAGTAATGGTAAAACTTAATAAATAAAATGTCGTACACCGTTTGTATTTGAAAACTGTTATGGGACTTGAATAATATTTTCTCAATTTATAGTATATATCTTATTATATTGAGGCAAGTCGTGGCGCAGGGGCACAAAGTGTGACTGTAAAATCGACTGGTTGTAGGTTCGATCCCCACCCGAGGATATGAAATATTTATTTAAAATTATATTTCCATTTCTTCGTTCTGGTGTCGAGGCAAAGCGCGGCGTTGAGTTCTGGCACTCAACGCGCAATGCATCCAGAACTCGGCGGAAAGTGGGGAATGGAGTGTCTTAACACAAGGTTCCCTCTGCCTACCCTGCTGTGTGCGGGATACAGCGAGAAGCTGATTTGATTTGATTTTTGTCGGAGGTGGGCGTAAATAATAAACGAGTAAAACCTCGGCCATGTCCTGGCCTTTGGTTCTAATCATATGTGAACACATGACACATGTACAAACACTCAGAAGCTCGGAGCAGTGCCTGGGACTTGCGACCACAGGTGTAGGCTTCAGGGTACCCTTTACTGTAACAAACACTCGCCTTCACTGCTCCAGCCCAATGCAATTACAAATAGGTGTTAACCACATTCATAATTACGATAATAATCGATTAACTAAATAATCAATTATCCGAATAGTCGAGGTTAGTCAGTGGCAGAGCACGAGTAGTGCTCCGAGCCACACCAGAGCCAAGACTGCCCGTACAATGTCCGTGCGGTCTTTTATACGATCGCTAACAAATAAGTTGTAGGGTAGAATGAATAAGAATCGTGTTGCCATGATTTTATAGTATATATCTATCTATATATTAATACGTAGAGCAAAAACTTTGGACCCCTTTTAACGAAAATTGCGCGAACGGAGGAGTATGAAATTTAGCATTCTTATAGTTTATAAGTAGGAGAAGTGCAGAACGCCAATATTTTTCAATAATGTCTATAAAGTATATTAAAATCAATGAATAAAACATGACACACCCTACCATACATTTGACAATATCTAAAAGACTTTTGCATTTATAAAGTTACATACGCGTTGCTAAGGAAACGCTTATTATTATAATACGCGTCAACGGGTCTTCTAATATAAATGAAACGAAAACCTTTGACTATTATAATTGCGTTTATAATCATTGCTAGTTGAACTTCAATATTTTCTGTTGCCACTTTACACCGAATTCTGGAGGCATTGCGTGCTGAGCGACGGAACTCTACGCCGCACTTTGCCTCTTTACAAGAGCGAGGAAAAGAAAATATTAAATATTTAATTTCCTCGAGTGTGAATCGAACCAACAACCTGTGTTTAGTGTCGCTCGCTTGTTCCCCTGCGCCACGACTGACATGATGATTGTTGACATATTTAATTATTTTAGTAAAATAATTAAATGTGCCAACAATTATCATGCCATTCTAATCTTATATGTTTTTACTATTTTTATTATTATTTTCGCGGAAATTGTTAAAAAAAAATTAAATTAAATTAGCTTCACGCTGTATCCCGCACACAGCAGGGTAGGCAGAGGGAACCTAGTGTTAAGACACTCCGTTCCCCACTTTCTGCCGAATTCTGGAGGCATTGCGTGTTGAGTGGCAGAACTCAACGCCGCGCTTAACCTCGACACCAGAGCGAAGAAATGGAAATATAAATTTAAGTAAATATTTCATCTCTTCGAGTGGGGATCTTCGAGTGGGGATCGAACCCACAAGCAGTCGGTTTTGCAGTCACACCTCGTGCCGCTGCGCCACAACCGGCCTCTTTATTTTGCGGAAATTGTTAGTATGGTTATTTAAATTTAAATTTGGCAGCATAGGTAAACAATATGGAGAAGGAATATAAAGTAATATAAAGTTTTTGATATAAAAGAGACTACAGTCGTTGAGTATTCTTTGAGCGTGAACGCGAACGGTACAAAGTATATTATTATTTATTAAAATGAAATATTGTGAATAATTCAGACAGTAAAGTTACAGTTGTTTCAATTGCTTATTTGTTATCCTTCATGATTCTAGCAGGAAAATGTAATATCTATTATGAGCTATAATAAAAAAATATTTATAAAAACAAAAACCCCGACTGCATAAAACTAAAAAGAAAATAAACAAGCCCAATAGTTTATTAGGTTTAACAGTTACGCTATTAGGTTTAACAGTTACGGGGGTGGTAATGAACAAAGATACGCGCGAAAAACATAACCCTTCCTTAGCAGTCGGGAAAAATACCAATTGATGAAAATTTAAACGTATCGGTAGTGTGTTTTAAATTTAACTTTTTTTCTTTATTTCGTCTAAATATGTAACTAACACAGATGACTTCAACATTGAGTTCCGCCACTCAACGGAACGTGGGGAAAGGAAGTGTCTTAAGGAGAACAGAGCATCGTAGCACTAGGCTCTCAGGTTCCCTTTGCTTATCGTACTAAAAAATAATTCTAACATAATTTACATACCTGCATGTGTAATAGCGCCGTCATTAGGATCATATATTTCATCATCAACAGCGACTACGGCGTACTCCCCCGCGGCCAACAAGCCGCGCCTCTGCAGCACGTTCACGAAGTCCACCAGAGCAATGTGCTCGCCAAGGAACACGTACACTGCGGAAAATAAGAATTGTGAATTTTCAATATCTAAAATCGTAAGTTATGGTGGCATTTGGGAAAAAGTTACACGGAGAATTTTTTTTTTATGGAAAAAGGACAAAGCAAACGAGCGTTCGGGTCACCTGATGGTAAGTGACTACCGCNGATGCGAAACGCAGTGGCATAAAGCCTCTACTTAACGCCGGTTTTAAATGCCGGGAGTGGTAATGATGCGGTCGAGTCTGCCCATGCGTGTTGCCATTACTGGCGACGTGACTCTACCACACGTACTTTAGTCGCCTCTTACGACACCACCAGTACCAGGATAATCCTATTCTAGGCTGGGATCACGCGGCACAAAAAAATGAAAAAGAAAGATGAGAAAGATCGGTAAAGGTACCGCCGTGCTGTAGCGACGATCTCATTTACAGGTAAAGACTGTAAATGAGTTCGTTGCGGATTCGATTCCCGATCCGGGAAATCAATTATTTTAATTTTATCACTTTGGTAATAATATAAAGCTTCAGCTTCACGCTGTATCCCGCACACACCAGGGTATTGCGTGTTGAGTGGCAGAACTCAACGCCGCGCTTAACCTCGACACCAGAGCGAAGAAATGGAAATATAAATTTAAGTAAATATTTCATCTCCTCGAGTGGGGATCGAACTCACAACCAGTTGGTTTTACAGTCACACCTCGTGCCGCTGCGCCACGACTGGCCTCATAATATAAAGCGCGGTGTTAAATTTTGCCACTCAACATACAATGTCTTGAAAATTGGATGGAAGGTGGTCAGAGTGTCTTTGCATTATGTTATTTTTGACATTGTGCCTTATCTTGCCAAAGCAGGTGAAAGAATTTCGCTTCAGACTAGTAATTCGAAGCCACAAACGTCGCGTTTACGCGTCGTTATTTTTTATTAAAAGAAAAAAAGACGTTGTTCCACTGTGCCACAATGGGTTCATTATTATAAATAGATATATACATCTCAAGAATACATGAGAATCCATACATATAACGTGAATTTTAGAATCGCGTGAACTCGAACGTAAAATCCTTTAGAAAATGCGGTCACTCGCTCCTATAAGAATCTGACTTATCCTTGTAACTATTATATTATATAATATAAATTTATTGCATCATCTCATCTACGAGTATTTACGTCACTGTTAAGGACTATATGCATTTATAAATAAATTTTCTTATAATAAATTTATAATACAGGGTGGAAGTGTCAACACCACTTTAAATGAAATTACAGTTTCAACTACTCTATAAAAGCCTAATATAATAATTATTTTTTTCCCACAAATGAAAAAGTGATTTTTACAAACAAAATAAATAATAAAATTATTGTTGTAATATAAAACCCCATTTGTCAAGAACGACGCACGCACACATAAACCTATCAAAAAGGAAACCGCCGCATACCCCTCATTCCGAAATCGAGTCATAGGTATTGGCGGCAAAGTTCAAAGTTGAAACCTTTAGTAGTATTTTTGTAGTAGTATGTGTTACGTTATTGGTATCTATGTCACACGAAATATAGTTATGGATAAACATCGTGAAATGAAAAAAAAATCTTACGTCTAAA
Organism: Heliconius hermathena; assembly: GCA_013403705.1. Classification (NCBI taxonomy): domain Eukaryota; kingdom Metazoa; phylum Arthropoda; class Insecta; order Lepidoptera; family Nymphalidae; genus Heliconius; species Heliconius hermathena. Next base: position 53,688 of record JAAIXJ010000408.1, on the reverse strand, counting down.
CTGTTGAGGTCTCTTGATTAATTTCTTTAAGTATGAGTAAATAGAAATAAAATATTTTATCCTATATACTGTTTCCGTAAAAGAAGCGCAGAAGAGACAATTCTACCCTGTATAATTTAAATGGAATATTAATACATTTTATTATTAGAAAAGAGTATTTTACGTATAGAATGTCATAATCGGGTTATATAAGATTGTCGAACGTCACGAGGACGCTTTTAACACTAGAAGCGCCACTGCCCCATTTTTATCCCATATGTCATTTTGTTTGTATGAAATGTTTTTATTTGTTTATTTATGTCGATGAGATTGTTGACTTTTACGAATTTTATACATATTTATAATTTAAAAAATATTTAATTTTATAGTATTATAGTATTACTTTTTCACGCTGTATCCCGCACGCAGCAGGTTGTTAAGACACTCTGTTCCCCACTTTCTGCCGAATTCTGGAAGCATTGCGTGTTGAGTGGCAGAACTCAACGCCGCGCTTAACCTCGACACCAGAGCGAAGAAATGGAAATATAAATTTAAGTAAATATTTCATCTCCTCGAGTGGGGATCGAACCCACAACCAGTCGGTTTTACAGTCACACCTCGTGCCGCTGCGCCACGACTGGCCTCTGGCTTTTTGTATAAGTTTCTTATACAAGCAAACGAATAAAGAAATAAAAATATGCTATGATAATCACAGATTATATAAACTGGAAAAATGGCTAAAAAAGTCGAGATCTACTAAAAAAGGCTTATAAAGAATTATAGTTCAAAAAAATGGATGCCGTCTCTACAGAGGGGATCTACAATCTTTACATCACGAAGTGGCATTGTAAACATAGCTAGAGACTTTTACGCAAGCCTTTAAATTCTCCATCGGACTTAACGAAAACCATACAACAAGATATACCAAAGATAACAAAGAGCATTCAAAAATTTACGGAAACAGAAATCAAAAAACAAATAGAAAAATTAAAACCAGATAAGACCCCAGGGCCGGATAATTTAAGCAATGCATCAAGCGGTAGAACTCTACTATAAACGTCCCTTACAATTTTATTTAATAAAATTCTAGTAGAGGCCAGTGAAATTCTAGTGTCGTGGCGTAGGGGCACTAAGTGTGCCTGTAAATCGACTGGTTGTGGGTTCGATCCCCACTCGAGGAGATGAAATATTTATTTACATTTATATTATATTTTCATTTCTTCGCTCTGGTGTCGACGGGAAAGCGTGGCGTTGAGTTCCGCCACTCTACACGCAATGCCTCCAGAAATTGGCAGAATATAAACTTTTTGCATCTTGTTCATTAAAAAGAATATCTCCACAGCTAGACTCATGCCAAACGAAGGAACTAGCGGGTTTCCGAAGCGGTTTTAGTACAACAGATCATATTTATATCGTAGATCAAGTCATCGAAAAGTATGTCGACTACAAAAACCACTCTACTTAGCTTTTATTGATTATAAGAAAGCTTTCGACTCTATTTCACATTTTAGCATCTGGGAAGCATTAAGCAAACAAAATGTAGATGCAAAATATATAAATATTATCAAAAATATACATATATTGTACGTAAAATCAGGCTAGATAGAGTGGGTACTAGAATCAATATTAACCGAGGAGTCAGACAAGGCGACCCTATCTCGCCGAAACTATTTATAGCAGTCTTGCAAAACATAATGGAAGACTTAGCATGGTCAGGGCGAGAAGTCAATGTAGATAGAAAACATCTAAGCCACCTACGCTTTGCGGATGACATTATCGTGTTATCTGATTCTTCAAATAAGCTCAATGTAATGATTAACGAACTTCAATCTGCAACTGCTCTCGTAGGCCTGGAAATGAACTTAGATAAAAGCAAAGTTATGACTAATAGTGAGCTTCCCCCAGTACTAGTTAACAACACTGCTGCTCGAGTACGTAGAGAACTACATTTATCTTGGAAGACAAATTTCATTCAGTTCAGACCGGAATATACGGGAAATTAATAGGAGAGAAATTAATAGAGTAGCTATTACATGTAAAAAGTACTGGGCTCTAAAAGACATTTTCAAATTGAAACTACCCTTAAAATTATAAAAGCTAGTTCTAGACACAACAATTTTACCTTGTCTTATATATGATTGCCAAACGTGGACATACGATCACAAGGCAAGATATAAAATCCAGAAAACTCAAAGGACAATGAAGAGAAGCTGTCTTAATATGAAACTGCGAGATAGAGTAAGAAATACATATATTCGAAAAATAACGTCACAAACAAAGTTAAAGATGCCTTGTATTTTGCTCAATCTCTAAAATGGAGGTGGTTGGTCTGAAATGGAGGGGGTTGGTCATGTTGGACAATCAATGTCACAAAATGGAAAGGACCGCATGGCAAGAGAAGCAGAGGTCGTCCACGCGCTCGGTGGCAAGACGAGATTGTAGCACATGCAGGAAAAGATTGGATGTTTACTGCAAACGACAGAGAAAAATAGAGTTCTTTGGAGGAGGCTTTTATTTTTTTTTAAAGTATGTATATAAAACATAATATTTCTTTGTAATGCAAATAATGAGTAATTTTTTGTGGAATAAGTAAAGTTATTTTATTATTATTATTATTTATTGCTTTTGGAAACTGCTGCTGGGTCATTTCTATCTCATTATTTGAAGGTATAATTGGACATATTCTCATTACTCCGGAACGGCGTGTGGGCGCAAAAATAATGCTACGTTAAGCACTCAATACCCAAGTTTGTTACATTCCAGAACCATATATAACTATTATAAGATAAGGAACTTTTCCTTCTAAGTCCAATTGCCGATTTACCTAGTATATGAGTTCTAAAGCAGAGAAATATCGGGAAGCTAGTGAAGAATATTATAAATGTATTACTTGGTCTAATGATAATATTATTCAACTAATAATAACTAATTTCAGTAACTTGTACTTCTACAAGAGTTATTTCGTAAGTTGTCACGTTTTTATTACGAAACCAAAAAAATATTTGTGTTTTGTTTTGCTGCGTGATTATTAAACGTGTTCTGTACATTTTTGGAATTATTTTAATAATAATTTTAATTCCATATACCAATAAGCATTTTGCTGCTGCTGCTTTATGCTGAACAACGATATATAATATATCATACTAGAATACTGTGTATGAGTAAACACAGTATTCTTAGTTTCACACTGCCATATATATCTCATGCTTCGAAAGAAATAATAGAACTCTTATAAGAACACATTGCTATTCGTCTCTCTGTCTGTTTGTCCGTCTGTCAAGAACTTTTTTTCTCACGAAAACATAGAGATATCAAGCTGAAATTAGTACCTCGACACCAGAGCGAAGAAATGAAAATATCAATGTAAATAAATATTTAATTTCCTCGAGTGAGGATTGAAGCCACAACCGGTCGATTTTACAGTCACACTTTGTGCCCCTGCGTCATGACTGGCCTCAACTTGTAACTGATATATCAAACACCTTTGAATATATTATTTAATATAATAATGCCTTGGCTCGTGATGTGTCTAGTGGTTAGAATCGTTAATAGTTGTGATTGTGAAGAACCCAAAATCTTTTAGAGATTCAGAGGTAACAGTATTAAGGATTTTATATTATGCCATTAGAAGGTATCGCTTTAATAAGATATTTGCCATCAGAAGTTGTTCTTGTGTTAGTTATTTAGATAACTGGAAACTCGACAATATGACATTGTCATAACTCGAAGCTCGTCCGAAGAAAAGCCAAGAGCGCGTCCTATCTTCCTCTCCACTATAACTGCGAACTAGTTATAATAAAAGGAAGAAAGAGTACGGGCACCGCCCCGCCCCTACACCGTGAGTTCCGACCAGACCGTGGCTTTACAGTCATCGTTGAACCCTCCGAGACGTTTGTGTGTGATCTTTCCGAAGGTACTTGTTACGCTTGTTTATATTAAGATTGTATTAGAATGGTGATTCGTGATGTTGATTGATTTGTGAGATCAATATAAGTCGTTGGAACGAACGCACTACCGCAAGGCGGCCGATATGTTAAATAAACGCACGGCACACACCCCACAGTCGTGTCTCGAACCGTAGGCGGACACTACTACATACACCAGAGTTCCAGGACATAAAATAGCACCACACACCCGTATGAGACAGGCGGACACTACTACATACACCGGAGCTGGGACATAAAATAGCACCACACACCTACTAGTCGTATACCAAGTCGTAGAAGTGGTATATAATATGTCAATGACCAACGCCATACAAGCACAGCTTACGTATCGCGAGCGTACTGCGAGACGGCATCAGCCACGACATAGTTAATGTCGCTATAACAGTTCGCATAAGCCCATCACGTCAGCTTCCGCGACGTCAAGCAACATTCAATATCATAATATTGGTCAAAGATCACTTGGATCCACAATATGTGTCGCCCCTACACATATATTGCCTTTATAAGAAATTCGATCCTAAAAGATCGTGCCATCATAGGCTTCGAATTATCATATTATATTTATTATACATTTGGTACGGGTCTTTATGTGCATCATATTTATTTGTACCGTAGTACTTTAGAGTTCGACTCGGCCGCTGCCTTCTGAATTCTGCACCCACCTATATAGACAGAACGATGGTCGCGACACTCGGGACGACAATACACGAACTCGTCTCGATTAATATGGTATGATAAATATATAGTTTGTATTATTTATAATTAACTATGTTATTTATGTGTATTACCATGCATATTTTATTTTATTTATTTATTTTTAACTTATACCCAAGATACATACTGTTACAAACTGGCCAAACTTTAAAGTAGTCACAATATTTTTATACGACCGTTTACGTCGTATATTTCAAATTTCGCTTTAGAAGACGTGATGAAATTAAAAACATATTCTCATGCACTCCTTACTTGTCATTCACAAGGACGAAGCAAAGCATAAAAATAGTAAAACATAAAATAAGTTGTTCAGAGATGGACTTTGGAGCTGGACTGTCTGTTACTGTCTGACTTAAGTCTGCATAACATATTCATTGTAATAGCCGTGACCTCAATAGAAGAATTAGTGATAATAAATAGCCTTGTATTTATATATAATATATAAATACAAGGCTATTTTTTATTTATTTTTTTATTTAATTTACTCATTCAGAAACAGCCTTAAATGTTAAATTATTGATTTGAAGGATTCATAATATTATTTGTAAAATAATTGTAATGATTGCATATTATTTCTGTACAGTTTTTAAATTAGTTACATGTATTATTGGCTAAATGTACAATTGGTAAATATGTAGTTATTACAGAGTACACGTAGAAAGGCTGGTTTTAGGCATTTTTACATAGATTTATTTATCTATGTATTTACTTAATATTTCTTTGAAGATTAAGTCTGTCTTTATCTATGTGTTGAATTAATTACGACTTAAACTTAACTGTTATGATTTGTGAAGGTAAATATGTACTTATTACAGAGTGCACGCAGAAAGACTGTTTTTAGGCATTTTTATATAGATTTATTTTAAAGGAACGAACGAACCGAAGAATCTATGTATTTACTTAATATTTCTTTGAAGATCAAATCTGTCTTTATCTGTGTTGAATTAATTACGACTTAAACTTAACTGTTATGATTTATGAAGTTAAATATGTAGTTAGGACAGAGTGCACGTAGAAAGGCTGTTTTTAGGCATTTTTAAGGCATTTTTAGGCATTTTTTATAGATTTATAATATTTCAAATGAACGAACGAACCGAAGAATTCATGTATTTACTTAATATTTCTTTGAAGATCAAATTGGTCTTTATCTCTGTATTGAATTAATTACGACTTAAACTTAACTGTTATGATTTATGTAGGTAACCTTCACTAACAATCCAATTTTGATTACTCTATTGTTTGTACTCTGAACAACAGTGCTTTAAAAATATATATTTTTATCAACAGTCATATAACTATGACGTTTCGAATGTCATTCTTTAGCGAAGAATCTTACCAGCGCGATTGCTATATAACATTCGCAGGTAAACTAATGCCTTGAGTTCATTCATATATATGAATGCCGATAACTTTGTTTTAATTAACTGATTTTGATGAAACAAGTTGAGTTAAAACAAAGCAATTGTTGAAATTTTTAAGTAAATCGGTTCAGTACTTTCAGAGAAAAATGTGATCATACAAATAGACACACAGACAGACAGACAGATAAGTAATTAAAAATATATATTTTTGAATTCTATTATTCTTTTTAAGTGTCCTTATATCCATTTCAGTCAAAATTATTAAATGAACAGACAAAATATTTTGACTCTATATATTATTTTCCCATACTTTGGCCAGACATTGATTGTTAACTGGCTGAACTTAACCATTAAGACACTTGACCATTAAGACACTTATGTTGAACGGCGGAACTCAATGTCGCACTTTTCCTCATTATCAAGGCGAGGAAATTAAAATATTTAAATATTACATTAAGAATAATAGTCGTATTTACAATCGGACTGATAATATTGAATGATGGTGTTCAAAAAAAAAGTTCTAGTTCTTAGAGAAAAAGCAACAAGTAGAAGCTGTTATGACAGATAGAGATACAGAATCTGAGGATATTCATTACATTTACTGGAGGATAAATTCTTTGAACCGAACAATAACTTATTGGATAATAAGTAACGAAGATAAAATCAAATCAGCTTCACGCTGTATCCCGCATACAACAGGGTAGGCATGTGAGGGAACCTAGTGTTAAGAACTCCGTTCCCCACTTTCTGCCGAATTCTGGAGGCATTGCGTGTTAAGTGGCAGGACTCAACGCCGCGCTTTGCCTCGACACCAGAGTGAAGAAATGGAAATCTAAATTTAAGTAAATATTTCATCTCGTCGAGTGGGGATCGAACCCAACTCTATATATCTATCTAACGAAGATAATATTTAGAAATTGGCCCAATTATTCTTTGTCTCCAGAAATAACAACAAGGTAGAGAATATCAAGAAATTTATGTATTTATAAATAAAAAAAGGGGGATTCCCACTAGTGAGAAAAGCTTTTTCTTAGGGTATGTTACAATATAATTCTTATTTAGGTAGGCAGAGGGAACCTAGTGATAAGACACTCCGTTCCTTACTTTTTGCCGAATTCTGGAGGCATTGCGTGTTGAGTGCCAGAACTCAACGCTGCGCTTGTCCTCGACACCATAGCGAAGAAATGGAAATATAAATTTAAGTAAATATTTCATATCCTCGAGTGGGGATCGAACCCACAACCAGTCGGTTTTACAGTCACACCTCGTGCCGCTGCGCCACGACTGGCCTCAATATATTTATACCAATATATATTTATGCTAATATTAATAAAATTAATAAATTTGTATTTTTGCTTGTAAAGAATAGCCAAAATCTTATAAAGACTTTTCTTCTCATCATATTCGGAAAACGGAAAATGATACTTAAGTATAAGTATATATTAAGTCAATTCGAAAAAAAAAATGAAAGTTAATAAATGAACTTTTAAATAAACGAACATTTTACGTTACTCGTGGACTTTATTATTAACCTATTTATATTAAACTTGAAAAGTTGAACCTGCACTTTGCTATGAATATTTCAATCTGTGCCATAAAAGTGTTTTCTCTTTAAAATGAAATAATAAAGGTTTTACCCAGACAGTATTGGATAAGGATCGTATCTCTCAAAATTGGATTTACTCTATCGTGAAAATTCTATAAACTAGAAAAAGAATATAATATATAAAATTATAAATAAATTTATAATTTATTGCGATATTGCATATAAGGATTTATTTTATTGATAGGCCATTGTAGCGCTTTTGTATGGCATTTGACTGTAACCGTTATAGTTGTGAGTTCAATCTCTATTCGAGGAAATGAGAGGTCAAGTGAGTGTCGAATCAGGATCTATTGACACTTATGGCAACCGGAAGTACAATTACGAGGGGAGGTCTAAAAGTTCGTGGAATGGAGAGGATGGAGGAACTACTTGGGGACTCATCATTAGTATATAAATAGAGTTTTAGCAATGTTGCGTCATTTGCACGAGCGTCCTTTACTCCTTTACTTCGTCGTTTACGTCCTTTACTTTCGCCCCTCCCAGCCCGGTGACGTTGTCAAGACCAGTCCAGGTCAACAGCATTAAGCAAATTTGAAAAAAAATGTTACGAACACTCGCCTGCTAAACAAGTAAATCGGAAGAAAACTGAAACTATGGAGAAAATTGAACACCGTGCCGTGATAAAATTTCTTACCAAGCAAGGAAAGAATAGCCAAACCATTTTAAATGAAATCCAAGCCGTTTATGGGGAGGATTGCCCTAATAAATCCATGATTTATAAGTGGTGTTGTCTTTTTAAACATAGTCGAAAGTCGATTAAAGACGACCCCCGCTCTGGACGGCCAGTTGAAGCCACCACATCAGACATCATCGAAAAAGTGGAAAAACTTGTAATATAGGACGCCCGTTTGAAGAAAAAACAGTTATCTGCATTAGTTGGAGTATCAAATACCACCATGCTGCGGATCCTACATGACCATCTGGGTATGACAAAAGTCAGTGCAAGATGGGTACCAAGAATGCTCACACCGCTTCACAAAAGGCAGCGCGTCGATGTTTCAAAGCAATTTTTGGAGTTGTGTGGAGATGAACCGGCACAGGTTTTGGAACTGATTGTTATTGGAGATGAAACATGGGTCCATCACTTTGAGCCTGAGTCAAAACAGGAGTCCATGCAATGGCATAAAACGGGCACACCCAAAGCAATTCAAGGTGTCACAATCGGCTGGAAAGTTGATGGCTACTGTTTTTTGGGATTGTGAGGGGATAATACTGATTGATTACAAAGAAAAGGGAAGAGACATAACCGGAGAATACTACGCATCGATACTAAACAAATTAAAGGAGGCCATCAAAGAAAAACGTCGAGGCTAAGGGTGTGTTGCTCTTGCAAGACAACGCACCAGTTCACAAGAGCAGAGTTACAATGGCTGCTCTGCACACACACGGGTACGAATCACTAGTCCACCCATCTTACAGTCCAGACCTGGCCCCTAGTGATTCTCCTTTGTTCCCCAATTTAAAGAAAGACTTAAGGGGAAGGAAATTTTCCGACGACAATGAAGTGAAGGAGGCAATTCTGGCCCATTTTGAGGCGAAATAAATAAAATATTATTTGGACGGTTTAGAAAAATTAATTCATAGATCCAATAAATGTATTCAGCTTAAGGGTGTTTATATTGAAAAGGAAAAATAGATTTATTGTTTGATTTAATTTAGAATCCTTTCATTCCACGAACTTTTGGACTTCCCTTCGTATATAAATCTTCATAAACTTTAATTTTAAAAAATCACGAAAGAAAATTAAAGTTAACGTATATAATCACTTCTTTTTTGAAAAAAGAAGTCAGCTTCACGCTGTAACCCGCACCAGCAGGGTAGGCAGAGGGGACCTAGTGTTAAGACTCCATTTTTTCCTGACAACAGAGTGAAGAAATGAAAAAAAAAATAAATAGATATTTTATTTAGGGATCGAACCCAAAGCCGTCGCGTTACACTCACCCTTGTACCCCAGCGCCACGACGGCCTCAAAAAGAAGCCGTTTTAAAAAAATATATCGATAAGCGCCGTTACATTCATATCATTTTAATACAGAAGATAACAACGACAAACAATATTTCCCTAAATTGCAAGAATAGAGATATTTAGTTAGATATAATATAATTATAGTACGGGTATAACGATACATTCTTTACTCAAATTCAACGTATCCAGCCTCCGTGCTCCGCCTCGTGACCTACATCATGTTAGGTCATATTTGTTTGAATTTTATGATATTTTTTTAGTACACGTATGAACATTTGAACATAGCGTGATTAGATGTTTTCTAAACAATATATATTATTTTTCTTTTAAGTGTGTGTTGTGGTGTTTGTGGTACTGTAAATATTATGTTAAGAATTTATATGGTTTTATATAATGTATCAAAATATTCTTAATATTTTACAGGTTTGTTTTTCGTTTATTTAGCTTCACGCTGTGTCCTGCATGTAGCGGGGTAGGCAGAGGGAGTCTAGTGTTAAGACACTCCGCTGCTTACTTTCCGTCGAATTCTGGAGATATTCCGTGTTGAGTGGCCGTATTGGTGGCACTTTGCCTCGTCACCAGAGCGAAGAAAAGAAAATATTAAATATTTCATTTCCTCGATTGAAAATCAATCCAACAACCTGTCGCGCTTATAGACACACGCTTGTGAGCCTACGCCACGACTGGCTTCAATCTATATTATAAATATATTCTATCTAATATGAGGAACTGACGACGACTGACTTAAGCTCATACTTTTATTAACTTCCTCGTGTTAGTGTGTGTGTTAGTGTATGGGAAACTTTGTAAACTTAATTTGACTTCTACTTCCCAGTGGACGATTGAGCTGAGATTTGGATTACGATGTCAATTCTGATGACATTTAGATTATGTAAAATCAGACTACTAGATTAATTATAGAGAATCACTGAAATTATAGAAAATTAGACCTCGGTTGACCTCCGAACACATAATATCAACAATACTGGTTCCTCCAGTCACGTAAAAAGCATGAGGATCCTCCGGGGGACATGTGTGAAGAGACTGTAGCATTTGGCGCTCCGTTCTCTCTGACTACCCCGCTAGGGAGACAGCGTGGAGCTAAGTTAAGTTCAATATCGTTGTTAATGCAAAATGGCCGCCGCAACAAAATGGCGGATTATAAATTTTTGGACAACCTACCTAATATGGATATTGAATCAAGGATTTAACAGAAATCATCCAAGAGAATGAACATACCACGTGGAGGAAAAACGTGGATATTATTATGAAAGATAAACGGAATGCAGAATTAAAGTTTTTTTCTTATTTATTCATTATTTTAAAAATACTTAAAACATATTTTATTACATAAAAATTGGAGCATTTAAAAAAAACTGTGAAATAGTAGATAATGAATAATAGGCTGATAACAGTAGGTCCTTAGTATATTTCAAAATATATTTTTAATAATAAAATCAAGTATACTTCAAGGTTTGACTTTGCAATTTATTTGTTGTAACAGAAAAAAAATATTTTTAAATAATCAATTTTTCTTATCTGTAATATTAGCTGCTTAATTTGTTACATTTTTACTCATAAACTATTATATCGATCATCATGAAATTTTGGAATTAATATGAAACTTTTTTTTCTTTTTTTTATCTTTACACTGTATTCCGCAAAATACAGGGTAAGCGGAGGGAACCTGGGGACCTAGTGTTATGACACTCCGTTTTCAATAAGAAACTTCCTTTTCCCAATTTCCGAAGGAATTCTGGAGGTATAAAAAAAGTAAAAAAACAATACTATTATAACAAAATAAAGCCTATTGTTGCGATCATGTGGCTGGCATTACCTCGTCAATAAGTTTCCTAGAGGAGAAATAAAAACAATTCGTAAAAATATGTCAAATTAAATTAAGTGCATTAAAACACTCGAAACTGAAAACAGTAGTTTAAAATCAAACGTATCGGAACGTACGACTAGGTTAAATCTAATCGAACAACATGGAAGAGCTAGCAATCTCGAAATAAAATGCATCCCATAAAAATTACAATTTATTGACTGTAACAAAACAAATAGCTAATTCAATAAATTACAAATTGAACGTAGCGGACATTCATCTCTGTACAAGGATTGCTAAGCAAAATAGAGACAGTAAGAGGCCGCGGTCGGATCCTATTAAATTTAGTAATCAGCGAACTCGTGACGCTTTTTCGGCTGAAACTATTAATTTTAACAAAAAAACAAGTAATCCTAGCGAAAAACTTAATACATCGCACTTGGGTATAGGAGGCGACAAAAAACCTATTAATGTGCAAGAACATTTATCCCCCATGAAATCAATACATGCTACAGCAAAACTTAAAGCTAACGAGATTAGATATCGGTCTGTTTGAGTGAAAGGAGGAAACGTTAAATAGAGAAAGTCGGAGGACTGTGTATAAACATATTAAAAGTATAAACTGTTTGAAGGTTTTAAGTTAAATAAAAAACATGTTAATAATATATGTATATCATGTGTATGGTACTTTGTATTTATAAAATTCTCTCAACTCTCCTGTTTTCAGAATGTAAGAGATCTTAGATCGTTTACCGAGAGAGTGCGTCAAAAGCTAATTTTAAATCAATATGATATTATCCTTACCGAAACGTGGCTTACCGAAAGTGTTTTGATAATGAGATTTTTGACAGGAGATATTACGTTTATAGGCGCGATCGTCAATCTTCTTCCTTTAATAACTCTAAAAGAATGGGAGGTGGCGTATTAATTGCTGTTTCTACGCGCTAAAATCAAAACGTGGCTTAGAAAGATTTATGGGTTGACGTAAGCATAAAGGTGAATAAAAGAATTGAAACTGTACGTGTATGTTCCGTTTATCTTCCGCCTCCTGTGTCTAGGGAAATTTTTGGTACGTTCATTGATTCAGCCAATAAGGTCATTACAAAACCATGCAAATATACACCTATTGCTGGAGATTTTAACATGAGTGGCATAACATGGAATTCAACCAATGGAACTATAAACGATGAAGGTTACATCTCCACACTAAAAGATCTGTTGGCCGATTTTATGTCTCTGCATAACTTTAAACAATTTAACTATATGCTAAATTACAAGGCTAAAATTTTTGATTTAATTTTGTTGTGATGCATAATTAATAGATGTTAAGTTGTGTACGGATCCTATTCAGGATGTGGCTAATTTCCATCCTCCATTAATTGTATTTATCGATATTGTCAAGCCTGAGTCAATTATTAGAACATATGGACCTAAGTATTATTTTCGAAAGGGAGATTATGAACCAATATTGTAATCTTTGCATAAAGTTTCTTGGTCAAGTAAATTAAAAGGTGATGTAAATGATATGCTTGCCACTTCTTATAAAATCCTTCGTAAAATAATCGCAGAACATGTTCTCAAACGAGGTTATTTTTGTAAAAAGTATCCAATTGGATTTAGCCATGATTTGATCCGCGTTCTGAAAATCAAGTATAAACTACATGTTTAAATAAAACAACATAATAATCCATTAGATGTTATTCAATTTGAGTATGTTCGTAACGATTGAAATATAATGTTAAATAATTGTTATTGAAGGAAAATAATTCATTGAAAATAATTTACTTGAAGATCCTGCATTATTTATTTTGAAAATAATTTACTTGCAGATCCTGCATTATTTATTTTATTTATAAAAAATTGCGAAATAAAAAGTCGAATTATCTAACTGTAATGTATTATAATGATGCTAAGGTGTTTACATCTAGTGAAATTTGTACTTTATTTGCACACCATTTTGCTAGTATAAGGACACAATAAGAGACAATGATTCACTACCACCAAGAACAGAGAGATGAACATATATATTGCAATAATGTAATTCATAAAATAACATTGACCGAAAACATTGTAACTTAAAAATTTCAAACAAAAGCTTTGGTCGGACGTCCCTTATCTTCCTTTATAATTGTGCCCAGTACGTTAGCACCGCCACTAACAATAATATTTAATGCATCCTTTAAACAGGGGGGGTTCCGGATCTTTTGAAAGAAGTACATTAATAAGGATATAAGATTATTATTTCTTATCAAGTATCGCGAAAATTTTTGAATCACTTGATTATCCTTTATTACTTTATTCAGTCATTTGAGAAGCTCAATAAGCAAAGATTAACATGGTTTCTTACCTAAAAGATCTACTAGTACTAATCTTGTAGGTTATGTTAATCAAGCTGCGGAACTGGTAGATTCAACAAATACAGATTTTTCAAACGCTTTTGATAGAGTAAATCACAGTATATTGATCTATCAATCTATTGATAATCACAGTGTCTCTTACACTATGATCATCCACTTCTGAGTTGGTGTAGTTCCTACTTAAATAATAGCCAGTCGAAAGTAGCGTTGGATGGCACTGCCTCAAAACAATATTAGATTGTTTCAGGAGTACCTCGGGGTTCGAACTTAGGACTATTATTTTTTTATGTATTTATCAATGACATTTGCCAATACATAAAATACTCAAAAATATTTTTGTTTGCCGATGATCTTAAGCTTATACACCCAATCAAAGTGATATTAATGGTACTGCGTTTCTTGCCGGCTCTTCTCAGCAGAACTGCCTTCCGAACCGGTGGTAGCTTTTTTTTGTTTACATGTTCATTTGACAATTCGAAAGTGCTTGTAAGAGTTTATTTGAATAAAGAATATTTTGAATTTGAATTTGAATTTGAACTGCAAAATGGCTCTGAATTTGACTTGGCTATTTTTACCACCAGGAAAATTAAAATTAAAACCACCAGAAATTAGTTGCCTTAAAAAAATAATACTCTCCTACTACTACCCTATAAAGCCTTCATTTTAAAGAGGAAAATACAGTAATTTTATATGACGTCCTTCATTTTCAATTCCCCATGAACCATTTCGCAATGTGTATTTTGCCCCAAAGTATAATACCATTCCTGAGTTAAGAAATCGCTTCGGAATGACTTAAACGTGAGCCACGTGATAATTTAATCAAACTGTAGTATTCTACTTATTTAGAAAACGAATAAACATTTGAACGTAGCAATTTTTTATAAATTTTATATTTCCTAAAATAGGGATCGAACCCACAACCAGTCGCGTTTACAGTCACACTTTATGCCCCTGCGCCAAGTCAGCTAATCAATCAAGTTCTTATTAGACTTGTCAAAGCATAATGTACTAATGTAGGGCATAAACTGATAGATAATGTCCTAACACTAATTGTTCAAATCCGATCAACCGTACAACAGTTTATATTGTTTATACTATACAGAGTGTTTTTATCTTTACTACTTTAAATGAAAACAGAGTTTTAACTATTTTAATTAGATTTTGCCAAAAGTTAAAAAGGGTTTTTTTTTAAATAAAATCTATACGTATATAATAAAGCGGAAGAGTTTGTTTATTTGTTTAAGCGCTAAGATCTATCTAAGATAAGGTGAAGTTGAACGTTGTTTAGGTTTATTATAGAAAATAAGTAGTTGCGTAGATAAAATAGAACGAGAGATATCTCTTTATCGTTCTGGTATGTTTTTAGGAATTCAAATTCAAATAATTTTATTCGAAATAAGAAGTTAAATGCTTCATTATTGGACGTCAAATAATTTACCACCAGTTCACTAAAGTTAATATCTCAGGCCTGAGAAAAACCGGCGCTAGAAACTCAGCGGGACTTTTTTTAAAATCAATTTTACACAAATACATATTTTATTATTAGTGACAATGATACTTTGAAACAGACTGGAGCGAGCATTTCATTTCCAAGGCGTGTTATCATTTATAAAATCATTAATTTGGTAATAACCTTTAACACTCAAACACAGTCTTTTCACAATTTTTTTTTAAATCGTGATATAGAAAATTCTGTGACGTTTTCTGGGATCATATTGTAAAAAAGCGTACACGTTGTCCCATAAAAGAATTGCGGATTCGATGCAACCGAGTTACAGGTGCACTAAGATTAAGCCTTTTCCTAGTGTTAATATTATGAACATCATTAATTTTGGTAAAATCATTATTGTTTTTTAACATACATAACATTTTCAAAAATATATTGCGATGCAACTATCAATATATTAATGTCAATTTCTTTAAGCTTTTTTTGCCTTAAGGAGTCTTTAGGGCCCAAGTTTTAGATTGCACGAATAGCTCGCTTCTGCAGGACAAATATCGGTTGAATACCGGCTGCATTACCCCAAAGTAAAATCCCATAGGACATACTATGGAAGTAACTGAAGTAAACAAGTCGAGCCGATTCTACGTCAGTTAAAGATCTAATGTATTTGACTGTGAAAAGTTGAATAGTGGCAGAGCGGCACCGTTTAGAAGTATTTTTGTAGTAGTAGGTGTTTATGTAATTGGTATCTATTCGTAATTGAGTCACACGTAATACAGTATGGATAAAAAGCATGAAATAAAAATAATAACTCTACGTCTAAGCTGTTGAGAAATCTTCATAATTTTTTTTATATATGGGTTTGAAATATTTTACCCTATATGCTGCTCCAGTCAAAGGAGCACAGTCGCTTCCACCCTGTGTATGTACTAGCGGCGCTCTGTTTAACTGTACACGTAAGGGTGTGAGTTCGATTCTCAATAGGAGGGATGAGTTATTTCCTCGCTCTGGTAACAAGATGAAGCGCGGCGTTGAGATCCGTCATTCAACATGCAATGTCTTAAAAAAATGCGAAAAATTGGGAACCGCTTCAACGTTATTAATACATGAAATAAAAAATTTAATGACGTTTTTCATATATAATACAATAAGGAAAATTAATATCGTATAGTTGGCATTTATAACAACTGTTGGTCACAACGGAAAAGATACTTGACATATCTGAAATATAACATATTCTTGGGGAGGAGTATGTAATATAATCAAGAAAAAAATTAGCTTCACGCACAGTAGTGTAGGCAGAGCGGACCTAGAATTAAGACACTCCGTTCCGCACTTTCCACCGAATTCCAAAGCAATTGCGTGTTGTGTGGAACTCAATGCACATAACGCACGTAATATAATATTTTGACATAACAAAAGTACTTATCGGGATCAGTACCGTCGCCTCTATACATTTTTAAATATTTTCTTTTCCTTAGCACGTGAATAATTAATTTTATGTGCTTACGCATTGTAAAGTGTGTAATAGGTGGTCGCAGGTAGCCCACGTGAGCAAACAGGGAAATAAGTATCCAGGAGACCACCACGTCAGCGTTTAGGTAAGTGTCTACTAGACTGTCTCTATTGAAGATAATGTGTGTTTTTGTATTATTTTTCGTTAATTTAGAATTGGATTTTATTAACATAAATTATTATATATTTACTTACTCCTATATTAAAAATAAGCTTAATTGATATTTTTGCTATTTGTATAGAATAGCCAAAACCTTATAAGAGTTTTCTTTTCATCATATTCGAAAAATAAGCAATGATACATGAAACCTTGTTATAATGGCTAACTATAATCGGAATAGAGTGAGCAAGATGGTCAGATGGATGGTTAAATATCCATTAAATTGACATTGTAATTTTTTCTGTGTCATTAAACACAGTAAAGAAGAGATTATTAGAGTCAATAAATATGGTAAAATTTGAAAAATACACATTGTTTTTATTATATAATACATTTAGCATAATAATGATCTAATTACTAGACACTCTGTTCCCCACTTTCCGCTGAATTTTGTAATATTTTAATTTCTTCTCTTTCTTTTCTCTGATTTTCAATAATATTAGCGTTCTATACTTCTCCTACATATAAACTACAAGTGTGCCAAAATTTCAAACTCCTCTGTCCGCGCAATTTTCGTAAAAAGGGGTCCAAAGTTTCTTCAAGTTTCACGTATTAATATATTTGTAGTGTTGATGGAGATGAATAAAAAGTCTACTCACGGTTTACACTGAGTATATTCAATACCACTTTAAAGTACATATAGTTTGAACACAAATAGTAAACTACGACACAGTTCATACAAAAGTCAACCACAAACATATATATAAAACAGAACACGATAAATACTGATTTGGAAGGAAATAATAAAGAAAACAATGGAACGTATAGAAAGCGCATCGAGTGGCAAGCATCGACTATCGTGTTAATACAATATGCCGTCGACAAGGGGGTAGGCGTAAATCTTACGACACCTTACGGGTTCAGTAGACGGCTTTCATATAAATAAACTAAATACGAATACTTACTACAAAATATATAAATTCAATTAAACGTATGTATGTGTATAAATAAATAGATAACACATATTAGATAAACTATAAATATAAATAATAGTTCCCTACATCTTGTTAGAAATCGGAAGCGGTTAACGTTTTAAAAAAAAAACACTATACAAACAAACATCATCTATATGTTTCTTAGCTATTTGGAAAGAGATACTGTGTAATTGCAATAAGTGATATGTATCACCTACTAACAATACTACACACGAGTTTCCTTCCAAAAAGGGCCATACAAGCAACTGTCCCCAATTGACATAATTCCACTGCTTTTATAGTTATTTTCACCTAAATCAACCTCTTTTACACGAGTTCGCTAACAACATTTACATAAATATTAAATCACTCATTTCTGAAATTTTCAATAGAAAGTTAATTCTAGCCTGAAGCTTGTTGAAAATTGAAATTGTCCGCTGTAACCTTTTACGTAACTATGGGTTCCTTTAGCGTTTTATAAAATCGGAAATTATATATTTTGTTTAGAAGCGTTCTACAAAAGTTTATAATTTATGTTTGCTTATAATTAATGTCCATAAATAAGTAGGTACTTATTTATGGACTTATAAGTGATTTTTAAGCGCCAGTCTTGGCGCAGGGGCACAAGCGTGTGGCTGTAAACGCGACAGTTTGTGGGTTTGATTCCCACTACAGGAAATTAATATTTAATATTTTCATTTCTTCGCTCTGGTGTTGAGACAAAGTGCGGTGTCGAGTTCAGACATTCAACACGCAATACAACGTAATTTTAAAACACACCGTTGTTCATTTTACGCCAAATTCTGAAGGTATTCCATGTTGAGTAACAGAGCTCAATACCGCGCATTGTCTCGACACCGTATTATTTTTTACATTCTTTAGTGTTATTCCACACTTAGAAAAGAAAAATATTTTTAAGAAAACATGAAAAAATTTAAATCATATGTATATCTCGCTACATTAATTTTTTTATGTATTTAGAAAAATAAATATGAAATATGTCATTTCCTCGAGTAGAGATCAAATCCACAAACTGTCCCGTTTCCAACAATACGCTTGTGCCCCTGCACCATGACTCAGGACTTGAGACTAAACTTTTTGTTCCTTGACAATGTCCGATTTTGTGATAAATAATGATTTGTGTTGCCCGGATTGTTATTGTAATTTTATTTTTTTTATTATTTCCTTTAAGAGAATCAAAAATAATTTCAGAAATATTGCTGTAAAATAAAGTGCTATGATTGGTTCCGCTTATCTAACCACCTACCATAACCACAATCAGTGGGGTATGCACCAACCACCTACAAAACGTGCAAAACAATAAAGTGATTATACTGCATGCAGCGTTCGGCGTTATGTTGCCAAACGAAAATCTTTATAGAAACGCTCAAACGGGTTGTCCTATCCTACGCGCTATATTCTCCAGATCTTATGTTGTCTGTTATGACTTATCGCAAGAGTATTCGAATTCTGCCAGCTAAGTGTTAAGACATTCCATTCTCCACTTTCCGCCTCTTTTTCCTTTCCATAATTTTCAAGACTTCATCATTTCAAAAAAATGAGAATTGCTCCTATCACGACGGCTTCATATGTACATATATTATTATGTTTAAAAGCACATACTCTCACGTCTATCTGAACTAAAACCACAAACATATTATATTGTTCATACAGAAAATTGACGTACGGTAAGTAACAATGTGATTTATAGTATGTCAATTTTCCGCACAAGCAGTTGTTAGCCTGTTTGCATCAATCCCACGATGTCAACCTGGATTGATGTGAATGGATGAATTGTAAACAATAGGGTAAAATTATTGTTTATTGTAGCTTCACACTATATTCTGCATATAACAGGGAAGGTAGAAGGAATCTAGCGTTAAGAAACTCCGTTCCCCATTACCGCCCACATTTTGGGACGCTGTTAGTTACCAGTGTGGGAAAATGAAAATATTTCATTCCCCCGCGTGAAATCGAATCCACAATTGTTGTGTTTTAAATTTATTACTTTTAATACAAAAATGCAGGCACAACGATATATTACCATGTTTTACTCATAGAATGGACTGGTTTTATTTAATCAAAAATTAAATTATACAGGCTGTAGGGACGCAGTCGCGATTGACTGTAATCTCAACGGTTGTTGGCTCGATTACCACTCAGGAGAGGATGAATTACTTTCAATTAATGACTCGGTTAATATGATAAAGAAACAAAAAAAACCTCTACATATAATTAGCAGTTATCAGCTCAGTAGCGTAAAATCGGAATAAATCCTCGAAAGGATAGACGCTCCGCTTTCTAAAAACTTTATTTACAATAATAAAAAGGAATAAGTCCTAGAAAGATCCCTAAGGCCTTCTATATATTCATATAGAAATATCTTCGTCAAAGAGTGAGACAGGCTGGCCGAGTGGTACGCAAGACTTGTAAAGGATACGACTGTAAAGGACTTGTAAAGGATACGTTTCAATTCGAGAGGGATTTCCTAAATAAATGAATTCAGAACTAACTCCACAAAAACATGTCATATTTGTGGACGCCATCTCATCTGGTAGCTTGAAATATTATACATCCCTCGCGAATGCCAATGCCAGAGTCTCCAAAATTATTCATTGCTTACCAATTAACATAGGATAAAGCGGAGCTAGAAATATAGCTAGAGGACAGTCGTTGCGCAGGGGCACAAAATGTGACTCTAAACGCGACTGGTTGTGGGTTCGATTCCTATTTGAAAAAAATAAATATTTATTTATATTTTCATTTTTTTCGCTCTGGTGTCGAGGCAAAGCGCGGCGTTGGGTTCTGACACTCAACATGCTATGCCTCCAACATTTGGCGGAAAATGAGGAACACTACTAGGCTCCCTCTGCCTACCCTGATTTGTGGGGAATACATTGTGAAGCTGATTTGATTTCATTTTGATTTAGAAAGAAGCTGATGCAAAAGAAAAATAAAAGATACGTCGATATGATACGTAGTAGTATAAAAGCAAAATCAATAATTTACAAGTACAACAATTAAGCATATACATATTATATAAATATTGGCCATTTTCATCCATGGCTGAAAAATATTCTATGAACAGACAGATTAAACTGTATTTTTTAAAAAAAATATTATTGTTATAACGCATTCAATTTTAGCATATTGAGTGGTAAAAACTAGCGATTTTCATTTTCCAATAAAATACTATAATATACATAATTGTCCTAATAAAATTTAGATTTATAATCATCACATTTATAATGATCACTTTAAGTCAATCAGTAATAATCTAATTTAACTCAATTTAATAGCACTACGATCACTTTTGTTAGTCATCCTTTACATATTTATATTTACTCATACCATTTATTGCGGTTTAACTCGAGAGAACATAGTGTTAAGATACTATCTTCTCTTATTTTCAATTTATGATAAAAGGAAGAAGGCTACATTCTTGTTTTAAAAAAAGGAAAACAAATAATTAGTAAATTTGACTAGAAAAATATTACTGAAACTACAAAAGAGAAAAGAGAATTTAAAAAAGAACAACACGTCACAAATAAAGAAATATAATATTATTTTACTGAAATTGACGATGACGCTCTGATTTATGTGATAAAAAAATATAAATAGTTTAAAGCAAACCAAGGCCAAGCATCAATAAAAAGACTATATTACAATTATATTCTAACATAATTATTAATTTCTCATCCGTATAGGAAAGCACCTATCCCCAAAACAAAAGTTCCACGATAAACTAAATTTTGTAAAATCTGTAATTGATGGGTCAAAAAATGCTATTAATAATTAAATCTAAAAAATTAAACAAACTAAATTCAAAGAAATTATTCATACAAAATTTATATTTTTGAAACTATAGTCATCAGATAATGAGTACGTGAAGTAAATATAACTATGATTTTTATTAGAAACTAGCGACCCCTGCGCGGCTTCGCCCACTTGAACTATTTAACTACTTGAACTATACGAATGTTTATTTAAGTATTTTGTTAATTAATTGGTATAAAAAAAATCTATATTTTAGTTCCATAACAATTTGTTCAGATGGTCCTGACAAACAGAAAGACAGACAGACAAAAATGTTAACATTGTTTGTTTCTATTTTGGTATCGTATAAATAAGTATATGAACGTAAGTACGTATGTAAGTATAGATATATCTATAATAAAATTTAGAAGTATAATAATTTATACTTGTAATACAAGTTTGTGACTGTCAATGCCACTGGCTGTGGGTACGATCCCAACTCGAAAAAAAAAACAAAAAACAGCTTCACGCTGTATCCCGCACACAGCAGGGTAGGCAGAGGGAACCTAGTGTTAAGACACTCCGTTCCCCACTTTCTGCCGAATTCTGGAGGCATTGTGTGTTGAGTGGCAGAACTCAACGCCGCGCTTAGCCTCGACACCAGAGCGAAGAAATGGAAATATAAATTTAAGTAAATATTTCATCTCCTCGAGTGGGGATCGAACCCACAACCAGTCGATTTTACAGTCACACTTCGTGCCGCTGCGCCACGACTGATCTCAAGACTTGTAGATGTCCAAAGAAGACAGAACTCGCCTTACAGCTTTTTGGCTGGACTTAACTTCAATTATTGAGTTCTGGCATCCCGGGATGGTCGGCAGCAGTAATATTATTCACGATATCGAAATAAATATTTTTATACACACACTAATATAAGTTACTTTTGCAATAAGTTTGTATGAGATTTTTGTTACATAAATCCATTAGAACATCTTAAGATAAGCTGTATTTGATGAATGGGCTGTCAGTAATATTATTTTTATAAATTTCTATAGACTGCCTAAACTTTGATTTTTCCCTCCAAAATTATATTCTTATGAACAACAGTTCTTTGTGTCGGTATTATAGAATTTACACATTTTTTCTATTTTTTGCAGCATGAAACTATTATGTTTTTTAACCTAATGTTAAGACAGTCCCAACGTCCCGCTGTATGTTATCAAAAAATAAAATCGGAAATAATTTAAATATAATCATCATCCCCCCAAATTGGTGGCTTACCACTGTGCCACGTTTACCCCAAATATAGTTTTTATTTTCAATTTCACCCTGTGTTCGGTACATAGCGGGGTAGGCACGGGTAACCTGGGAACCTTATTTCGTTCCCAGTAAGACCCTTCCGTTTCACACTTTCCTCCGAATTTTGGAGGCATTACGTTTGGGTTACGGAAGTCAATGCCACCATTTGCCTCGTTACCAAAGCGATGAAATTAAATTATTAAATATTTAATTTACTATTATATAATACAGTGAGATTAGAATTCGAACCCACAACGTGTTGCGTTTACAGTCCTAAGCGTGTGTGTTACGACTGACCTCATGGATTATGTAGTGTATAACGATTAAAAATTTTAATATTCATTTTCTCATTAGACTTGTGACTTCCCACAACCACCATTAATTGCACTCAATCCAACTGATTGATTATAGTTCGTATAAAAATATTAACACACCCTCCGCCGCTGTGGCGCAGGGGCACGAGGGTGCGATTGTAACGCGATGGGTTGTGGGTTCCATTCCCAGTTGCGGGAATGGATTATTATTTATTAATATTTTCATTTCTCCGCCCTTTTCTTAATAAATTTATTCGTACATCCAAGTATATAGTTACAAAATAAAGCATACCTCTAGTTTTGTCATACGTTTGGTCCACAATTCTCTCCATGCGTGAAATGTGACGTGGGATGTAATCTGCGAATCGGTGTTCCGCTGTGATCGTCAATCCGTTGCTCTCTGACAGCTCCTGTTTTAAACAACTAGAATTTAGTATCGAAATCGTAAAATACTAATAAAGGGGCTTTATAAAAAATAGAAAGTATATTTTTATAACATATACTTTATTTTAATTTTTTTAACTTATCTCGCTATCCCGCACATAGCAGGGTAGGCAGAGAAAATCTAGGAACTTAGTGTTAGGACGGATACTCCGTTTACCACTTTCAGTCAAATTCTAGACGTATTATGTGGTAAGTAGCGAAACTCAACGCCGCATTTATTATTATGTATTTTATTGAGTTGCGCGAAGCGAAGCTCTTACTGGTCAAAAGTGTTTCGTAGTAATGCTACTCCTCCTAGACCGATAAACCTACAGCTCGGAAATTTTGCAGGGGCGTTGTGAACGACACGGTGATACCAGCGAAGTAGTTTGAGATAGTTGTAATTGTAGTTTTTAAGCTAATGATCAAAATGTGTCCCATACTGCTGTGGAACGTTTTGAAATTTACACGCACAAATTGAACTTTGACTAACCTAACCCAGAGCATGCGGACAAAACAGAAAATTCCAAAATTTCGCAAAATTTAGCGCAACTTAGCTTCGCTCGGCTACCCACCACCCGCCGTGCACAGCATGTGGCAGATCCAAGCTTGTTCATATTTAAAAATCCAAAAAACAGTATTCTATTTTCCGTCAGTGAATTTTTAACAGGTCAACTGTAACTATGTAAAAATATCTGAAAAACCTGAATTAGACTTAACTAAAAGTTTTTATTTCACTTGCAATGTATGTATGTGTGTTAGTTCGAGTGGAATCTTTGACCTCAATTTTGAATTAGATATCTTCAACCGATTGAGCTGAAATTTTGTGTACACCTTTAGTTTGACAAATCACAATGCAGTAAAAAGTATTTGACCTCATTCTAAATTAAATATGGCGGACCATCCAAGATGGCAGAATGGTTTTTTTAATGCACTTATACAATATGGGTATCAAATAAGAGTTCGTTGAGAGCAACTCGAAAAATAATGGCATCATTCTAAATCCAATATAGCAGAACATCATTAAGTTATATCATAATTAGAAAAATAATGTGACATAACTCAAAATCTAACATGGCGCACTATTGAAGTTGTTTTTGCGTTTCTGTAATAAAAGGGTTCGCCGAGAATAAAAATGCAGATTTATTTTTTTTTAAGTATGTAACATTGATTGATTGATTGATTGACTTTGACTTGCATAATTTGGTAAGATGGGTGTTACCAGCATTGGTCTGCAACTTGTCGAGGAGAAGGGCAACTCTAAAATCAAATCCGAAACTGTGTTTCGTCAGGCACAAGTAAGCTCCGAGTTAAAATAAATGGCGCATTTTTCCAAACAGTCAAGGTGAAGTTGTGCCGAGGACTGAGTGGCATCGGAGTGAAATGGTGATTTTATGAACGAACCACCTCAGGGCGAAACGGAGCTCTGGTGGGGTCGATGAATATTTCTTCGGTAATCGTGGTTCCAAAATGGGAAATACAGAAACATCAACCTAAAAGAAGAGAAGGCTGGAGAAAAAGAAACTAAAACCGCAAGAAAAAGTTGCTAACGAAGACGATGACACAAAACGTCAAAGACTCAACAAAAGGCGTGATCAACGACAGTTAAAACTTGATAAAACTAAACAACGCACGAGACGGTTAATAAATGAATGAATGAAACGAACAAGCTAAGAAACTTAACCAGCGATAACAAAAAAGCAAAAATAAATTTAAAGGAAAAAACAATCTTTCTAAAAACCTTTTATGTAACGCTCCAAAAAGAAGAAAATAAACTTTTCCTTTTAAATTTCAACTATAAATAAATTGTGTGTGGGATAAAGCTTCACGCTGTATCCCGCACAAAGCAGGGTAAGCAGAGGGAACCTAATGTTAAGACACTCCGTTCCCCACTTTCTGCCGAATTCCGGAGGCATTGTGTGCTGAATGGCAGAACTCAACGCCGCGCTTGTCCTCGACACCAGAGCAAAAAATGAAAATATAAATTTAAGTAAATATTTCATCTCCTCGAGTGGGGATCGAACCCATAACCAGTCGGTTTGACAGTCACACTTTGTGCGACTGCGCCGCGACTGGCCTCAATTTCAACTATCAACTTATAACCTCATCATCAAATAATCAATTTAAATTGATCATCGCGATCAATTTAAATTGATTTTATTTAATTAAATTAGTACTAGTTCATTTACACAAGTAAGTCGCGCGACAAGCTTTTATGATTATATACATAAATTGTATGGAGGAGACAACTTAAACGATCCATCATTTATTTTTGACTTTTATGCGCACTTATAAAAGCGTGTTTTGCTAGTGTTTTAAATTATTAATTTATTTTAAACTATTTATTATTTTATCATAACTACGAGCGATGTGAGCAAGGTCTAACGTGAAAAAGGAGCAAAAAATGTATGTAAAAACTAATTTAACTAAGTTCAAAGGATTTTTACACATTAATCTACATGAATTAAGATATGAACATATTTAGGCATTCATTCATTTCGAGTCATTTTTATATGAAAATATTTCAACCTAATGAAATAAAGATAGACAGACTGCCAATTTATAAAAAAATTAAATTAAATTAGCTTCACGCTGTATCCCTCACACAGCAGGGTAGGCAGAGGGAACCTAGTGTTAAGACACTCCGTTCCCCACTTTCTGCCGAATTCTGGAGGCATTGCGTGTTGAGTGGCAGAACTCAACGCCGCGCTTAACCTCGACACCAGAGCGAAGAAATGGAAATATAAATTTNGTCATTTTTATATGAAAATATTTTTTCCTAATGAAGTGAAGATAGACAGACCGCCAAACGATATTTAAAAAAATACCCTTACAAAGTAAAATGTTTAAGCAAAAAAAAAATAGAATCGTGGTGCAATGTAACAGCATCTGGCTGTGACTGTGAGTTCGATTCCCACTCGTAAGAATAAATAATTTCCCTGCAGTAGTAAAGCAAAAGCGTGGAAAATTCAACACATGTTGATTTCAGGTGGTTTCGGATTCAGATGGAAATTCGAAAGATTCGATTGAAAGTGTAATTTTCTCTCTGGCTACCCTGCTATGTACTTAATTATTTCATTATATTTTTTTGGAAACCCGATGTTTCGAACACTTTGCAGCTGTCACGGTAAGATCGTAGATAAATATACGCAATTCAGGCGGAAAGAACTTAGGAACCAACTATTAAGAAACTTTTGTTTACACTTTATCGAGTGGCGGAACTCAGCGCCGCGCTTTATATACTCCGATCCGATTGCTTGTACCAGAGCGAAGTCCGATCCGATCCGATTGCTTGTACCAGAGCGAAGCAACGAAAATATTAAATATTTCATCTCCCCAAATGGGAATCGAACCCACAACCGTCGCTTTCACAGTCAAACAGTATATCACTGCGCCATGATGACGTCATTTTTATACAAAAGTAAACATTGGGAAACAAATATTCAACCTATACCTGGAATGTTCTTGATTAAAATACCATTTCAACGCTAAATTCACAATTCGCTTTAACAGGAATCTTTCATTACATACTTACTATATGTTTACACAATCCTGTTCGGAAATTTCAAACAAAGAAAAATTCTGAAAAGTGCATATTTAATGTTTTAAATGAATGTAGGTACCAAAATATATTTGACGCCTATTATTGTTAAGGTAAATTATGTATGATCAGCTTCACGCTGTATGCCGCATGTGGCAGGGTAGTTGAGTGGTGGAACTCAACGCCGCATTATTAAATATTAGATTTCGAAATCAAAATCGAACCCACAACCTATCGCATTTATGCATGAATATACATATGTGTGTTATTGAAATGTCACATTATATCTTATTGCATTTATTTTAAATGCACATATTGAGGCCGTCGTGGCGCAGGAGCATGAACGTGCGACTGCAAACGCACAGGTTGTGAGTTCTATTCCCACCCAAGAAAATTAAATATTTTTATTTTTTCGCTCTATTAACAATGCCGAAACAGAAGTGACTTAATTTGATCGGAGTATCTTAACACAGGGATACAAAATGAAATAAAAAAAAGCAATTTGAGAGCCTTAAAGTAAAACCGTAAATACAAAAATTTTATCGATAAAAACAACTTCGCTTAATAGTTCAGAATAAATGTTTGGATTGTGGAGAAATTAAATTTTATTTCTTTATTTAAACATTGCTTGTATATATACGCATGAAATTATAACCGAGACTCAACGGCACTACATCTGATCCACGGTTGTGGATTCGGTCCTCACTGTGGACTATAAATTATTTTCATTTCCCCTCTAACAAGACAAGACGTGGCGTTAAGTTCCGTTACTCTATACGCATTGTCTCGAAAATTCGGCGGAAAGCGTCTTAACTCTACGTTCCCTCTGAATATATATGTACGAGATACAGTATGAAGTTAAGAAATAGCTTTTTGAAAAAAATAATAATCTACAAATATTGAGATATTAATTTTTGATTCTTAAGTCAGTATTAGTAGTCTATATAACACATATAATGAATTTTATATAATTTTGAAACAAATATAAATTTTCAATACAATATCTTCAAAACAATTTAGTCCAAAAGAGGTGAGCAGATAAGTTATTCAAAAGACATTGCTCTAAGCATAAAATGTAATTAACAAGTCCAAGGCCTAGACCATAGTATCTTTTTTAGGTCGGTACTTTTTTATCGTCACTCTATATCCCGCTCACAGCAGGGTGGATAGAGGAAACCTAGTGTCAAGACACTCCATTCCCCATTTTCCGCATTCTTCTGGAGCCATTACCAATTCCACACCAGAACGATGAAATGAAAATATTAAATAGTTAGCTTCACGCTGTATCCCGCACACAGCGGGGTAGGCAGAAGGAACCTACTGTTAAGACACACCGTTACCCACTGTCCGCCGAGTTCTGGAGGCATTGCATGTTGAGTGGCGGAACTCAACGCCGCATTATTAAATATTTCATTTACAGTCACATTGCGCCACTGCACCACGACGGGCCGCTCAGGTACTATTTACCTTAACGCCGTTTATAAGCCATTAGCCTCTTCGAAAATTCTTTACTTTAGATATCCATGAGAACGTCGGTTGTTTCAAATAAGTAATATCATTGGACTAATAACTGATGATTAGTAACGCTCAAAATATTCATCCATCTGATCTGTCGGTCGATTGGCACCTACTGTAAGACATAGGTATCTACAAAAGATCTTAGAAGACATCGTAGTAATTGTACCTTCAAATTCCATTCGAGGGAATGAAACCCTTTCCCGCTCTGGCTAGATAAAGTGCGGTGTTCAGTTGCGCCGTTTAATACATAATATGGTCTCTAAGCTTCCACAATTTAGCGTAAACTTTTAGTTAACCAAGTTATTTTTTCAAAAAGGAGGAGGTTGTATTATAGGATGCTAGCCAAAAAAAATAACATTAAGAGATGACTAATACACCGCACAAAAGTAAAAAAAAGAAATTACAAAAATACTTTTGGTGGCACCGACTGCAAAAACCATTATGTTTTAAATAATTAATAGATACATATATAAGTAACAGTATTTTAATTTATTGTTTTTCAATTTTCTTAAATTATTTACTTAAAATGACGTAGATAAATCTTAAGCTTGAAAAAATATCATATTTCTAAATCTACACAATGTCCTTGTTATATTTTTGTAAAAATTTCTGTTTGGGTTACTCCTTGGCGTGTAATGAAAGCAAATAGTTTCTTATTTGCGTTTTTCCTCGATAGAATTTTTATGGAGGTCCCGTAGCTGAAGGTACATATTGAATTATTTGAAATAGATTCTTGAATTATATATATATATATATATATATATATATATATATATATATATATATATATATATATATATATATATATATATATATATATATATATATATATATATATATATATATATATATATATATATATATATATATATATATATATATATATATATATATATATATATATATATATATATATATATATATATATATATATATATATATATATATATATATATATATATATATATATATATATATATATATATATATATATATATATATATATATATATATATATATATATATATATATATATATATATATATATATATATATATATATATATATATATATATATATATATATATATATATATATATATATATATATATATATATATATATATATATATATATATATATATATATATATATATATATATATATATATATATATATATATATATATATATATATATATATATATATATATATATATATATATATATATATATATATATATATATATATATATATATATATATATATATATATATATATATATATATATATATATATATATATATATATNAGTACGTGTGGTAGAGTCACGTCGCCAGCAATGGCAACACGCATGGGCAGACTCGACCGGATCATTACCACCCCCGGCATTTAAAACCGGCGTGAAGTAGTGGCTTTATGCCACTGCGTTTCGCATCAGGTAATGCCGGGCTCCGGCGCCCAACCCACCCTAAAGACCGGCAACGCACCTGTAGCTCCTCTGGTGTTGCACGGGGTCGTGGGCAGCGGTGATCACTTACCATCAGGTGACCCGCACGCTCGTTTTCCTTGTCCCTCCCATAAAAAAAAATATCACTCTAACAAGAAATGAAAGCTACGTTCCTCTTCACAAAATACAAGTAAAGTACACGTGTTATGACACGATTAGACACGAGTATAATTGAAAATACCTAGTAATAAACGGTTGCGGTTTTCATTTCACGCCGTACTTATTTGTATTCCTAATATCGTTGTTTCGATAGACTGGTGAGATGAAATTCAACGTTCGTTCTAGTTTGATTACTGTAAGCCCTTAGTTTGCAAATGTTTGAAAATGAAAAGCGGTTTACATAGTAAGGTACCTGTAATTATTAAATAACCTCCTTTTTATCTTTTCACCCCATCGGCAGTATTGGGAGACAAAATACCGAGAAAAAGAAGTCCTTAAGTGAGACTTAAACTGAACCAATATGTTTGAATTAGAACTGAAATAGTGTAATTTTAACTTCACGCTGCATTCCGCATATAGCACAGTAAACAGGGGTAGATTAGTGTTAGTGTTCGTAGAATTTTCGAGACTATAAAAAAAAAACTTTTTGCTAAGTTGTTTGCGTCGGTTTTTTCAGATCTGATGCATTAACTCTAGTGACCTGGTGGTAAATTGTAGTTTCTTATTTTGAATACAATTATTTGACTTTGTTTTTAGTACAATATTTACCTTAATGGCATCCATCTGTTGTTCAGCAGCAGTTAGTTCGTCTCCAGCAACTATGGCGAACTTTGTCCACCCGTACGCTTTCAGTAGGGCTACAACTGATTTGCTCACTTTATGGGCAGGTGGTAAAGTTCTAGCGAATGTAGCGCCGAGTCCACCAGTTTCTGGGCCTTGGGCCCCTGCACATTTCTGGACAAAAAAATTGTTTTTTAATTTTATGTATAGCAGAGTGGAGAAGATTTAGTGTTAAGTCACTCTATTCTCTTTACTTTTCAAATTCAAGACATTGCGCGTTCAATGGCTTAAACAACATTTATTACTGGCGTTGCAAAAATAGTAAAAATATTTCATACGATTCTATAAGAATGTACATTCTTCAGGTTAATTGATTAGAGTGTTAAGACGAATTTCAGGTTACATGGATGCTAATTCTGCTATAATTTAAACAATTTTTTTAGTATAAGAAACTTCAATCTCAGACTATCGTATCACAGTAAGAGATCTGTGGTTTTGATTCCTATTCGAGGAACGATATAATTGAATTATTGTAATTTTTTTGCTCCGTCACTCACCAAAAAGAATGAAAAAAAAAATCGGTCTGAAAGTGGAGAAAAGAGCGTCTTGACTTAGTATACATCACTGATTAACCCTTATGGGATCAGACGTGTAGATGAAATATTTACTTAAATATCAACCTTGCGACCTTCAATACGGTCATCCACACAAACACACATCTTTATTAGTATTTAGTTCAAATGAAAAAAAAAATCTGACTACAAATAAAGCATTAGCCAAACGAGTACATTGTCCCCTATATCTAGACATCGTCATTGAAGTGTACTTGAGCGAAATTAAATAGAATTACTTAAAGTAAGAAAATACGAAGCCATCTGTGCGCAATAGAACAGCGTCTTAATATAAACGCGGCGGTAATGGGCTCAATTCTACAATTCTTTTTTTCAAGCTTCACGCTGTATACCACACATAGTTGGATAGACAGATGGAATCTGGGAACCTAGTTTTAAAACAGTTACATTCCACGCTTTCAGACCGACCGAAACTCGAGGTGTTGTATGTGTGGCGGGACTAAACGCCGCGCTTTGCCTCCTTACCAGAGCGAAGAACAGAAATTTCATAATATCTTGTTCTACATATAAATTATATATATCTATATTGTATATGGATGTGAGGGCGCAGTCGTGGCGCAGGGGCACAAAGTGTGCACAAAAACTCGACTGGTTATGGGTTCTCCACTCAAGGAAATTATTTTTTTATTTGCATTTCTTTGCTCTGGTGTCGAGGCAAAGCGCGGCGTTGAGTTCCGCCACGCAATGCCTCCAGAATTCGGCGGAAAGTTGGAAACGGTGTGTACACACTTAACACTAGATTCTCTCTGCCTACCCTTGCGGGAGGGATACAGCGTGAAGCTGATTTGATTTTTATTTATATCGATGCTGTAAATTGTTAAGTGCCTCAATTATCATTTAATAAAAGTCTATAAAAGTTTAACGGTTCGTTTGCACTTAAAACGAAAAGAGCTTTTAGATTTTTTATTCGTATCTTTTTTTTGTTTTTCATTAATACATTTATTTTCGTTATTTACGAATCCTACATAATACAGAGTGAGCAGTAAAAAAACAGGTAGTAGAAAATTCGTAGTTATTATAAGCTAAATAATAGAAGTTAACAGTGCACCTTTTCTTACTAAATTAGAAAAAAAGAAAATAATTATGCTATAGAAAATATAATTAGTTCTATGACTGCAAATTGAAGCTACACTTATTATATGAAGAATCCAGGTTTTTTTTAATCAAAACTTTTTAAACAGCATACATACATAAAGGACAATATTGATTTGTACAAACAAATGTTTTACACAGCACCTATTTAACAACATGCTCCAATCAAATCCAAACTCATCACTGAAAACCGCATTTAAATCGGACCAGTGGTTTTGGAGATAAATGGTAACACTGCTTTGCACAAACATACAAACAAACGTCTTCTCACTCCCAAACAACAAACAACTCCCAAAGCATATACCGTCTTCGTTCCGTCGTGGGTAAAAAATATAATAAGATGGATAATATAATAAGATAGATAGATAATTATATGAAAAATATTTTCATTTCTCTATTTAAAAAAAACCGTTGGGTTGAGTTGCACCTCAAAAATCACAAATACCTGTATCTTGAGTATCTTAACAATAGGTTACTAAATAAAAACAAATACAAGATTTAAATAACCATTTTTCCAAATACATTTTACACGATTCGTGAATTTTCCAACGGGATTGACTATTTGCAGAATGTGTTAAATCCTTTTATACACTAGATTATATCCACGGCCGAGTGAATATTGACATATTTGAATACATACAATAAATATACAATAAATTATAGTTGTATTTAAATATATTATAGGTAGCCAGAGGGAACATAATGTTAAGACACTTCGTTCTCAATTAAGACAGTTCCATTCCCCACTTTCCACCGAATTCTTGAGGAATTACGTGTTGAGTGGCGGAACTCAACGCCGCGCTTTGCCTTATTACCAGAGTGAGGAAATGAAAATATGAAATCATGCTTGCACAGACCTATTAAGACTAGGGGCCATTCGGGCAAATCATGAATTGATGGAGGGTCGGCCGCCAAAAGTTTCGAACATATTTTTTTTGGTTTTATTCTGGAATAGAATTCAATATTTTTCGAATGTACGAGAGTATTATTTTTGCTGTCGGCGGGCCACCAGTATTCGACTGGTGGGAAACGAACCTACAACCGTCGTGTTTACAATAGCACGCTTTTCCTCCACTTGCACCATGACGGCCTCGAAAATATTATAAAATTAATTTGAATATTAGAATGTATACCGCCATGTTACGCCATTCAACGCGCAATGTCTCAAACAGTAGCAGGGATCCTAACTAGTGATGTTCCGGTTAGAACAATGGTTGTTCCGGTAACGAAATACTCTAAATAACAGTTTCAGAACAGTTCCGGTTATATAACCGTAACTGTTCCTGTTCCTCTAAAACGATTGAGATATTTTTTAAATTAAAAAAAAAAACCTAGTAATTGAATGTAATTTTTATATTCCTAATGTTGTTTTTCTTAATTGGTATACTATAAGTAACACACTAGTCCTAACACTAGTTCCTCTCTGCCTTCACTACTATATGAAGGATACTATTATATATAAAGCTAAAAAAATGTACAGGTACACCAGACAGGGTCAAGCATTAGATGTAAATATGGATATAAATATGGTTGTGGGTTTGATTTTTCTCTTTTCTTTCCACTGATCTACCATGATAAAGCGCTGTTAAGACGAAATTATGCAGAAAGTGGAGACGTGTATGTTTCAATACAATGTTCTCTCTGTTTACTCTGTTGTACGTGGATGATGTGTAAAGCAAAATATTGTAGTGATTAAAGACCGTCGTGGCGCAGAGGCACAATGGTGCAACTATAAGCGCGACGGTTTGATTTCCATTCGGAGGAATGAAATATTTAATATTTTTATTTTATCGTACTGGTGAGGAGGCAAAACGCGACTATGAGTTCTGCCACTCAACTCAATATCCGGAGAATTCAGCGAAAAGTGGGGAACGAAAGTATCTTAATGGCAACAGAGTGTCTTAACACTGGGTGTCCAGGATCTGTCTGCCTACCCTACTATGTACGGCATATAACGTGAAGTTAAAAAATAATAATTTGAATACGCCAGAACTTTCGTATTATACAAAATGCAGAAAAATTATGCATAAACGTCGTATATTTTGATTACATTGACTTGATACCACGCGATCTACAGATAAATGGTCTTGATGATGGACAGACAGGCATAGAAACCGAAGGACAATAAAGTCTAGTTCGAGTCGGATTCATCCACCGAGGAGTCCTTACTAATTTTTCCTCTGCTTTAAGAGACTGTAGTCCTAAGTATTTGACATTCATTATACTAGTATATTGTTACCTCTATATGGAATTAAGAAAAAAAATGAAAAAACGGACAGATAGAAAAATGATCTTACTTGAGTATTTTATATTTCATTTTTAGATACGAAGCCCGAAAAAGACGTATAACGATATATGTAAAACATAAATTAATTTCAAGTGTTATCAGAAATCAAAACAGTTATAAAGGGGGGGGGGGGGTGTATTCGGGGGAATTAACCTCCGAGTGAGAATCTAACTAGATATTATATCGCTGCGCCACGACGGCCTTAATATTATAGATTGTCTATCAATATTATAAACATAAAGCCAAGATGAGTCGTTATTGTCAATGTAGAATTCGATTATGTATTCAATTCGATTTTGTTATGTTTTTCAAAACTTTTGGTAAATTATAAAAAGAAATATTTTTTTAGAAATCTCTCATCCTTTGTATTTTTGTAGTAATATCATCAAAATAAATTAATAATACGTAAACATAAATTGAATTAAACATTATTAAAAACAAACTTTTATACATTCAGTTTTTCTAAATTTGAATTTAAAAAATTATATGGATTTTAATGGCACAATTGAATAAGAGTCTGGTACGAAACCGTCGTGACGCAATGGCACACTGTGTGACTGTAACCGCGACAATGACTGCCTCGAATGCCGTTGGAGACTGAATTATTTAATATATTATTAGCGAACTCTTGTAAAAGAGGGTAGATGTAGGCGAAAAAAACTATAAAAGCAATGAAATTGTGTCAATCGAGGGTTCAAAACAAATTCTTCCATATCCGTATCCGGATGCCCATGGTACGTACGCATCGTAGACCTACACAAAGATTTCGAATTAGAAAGCTTAAAGGAATTCTGCAAACGCCTAGCCAAGCGCTACTACGAGCGTGCAGAATCCTTTTTTTTTATCGCTGGGAAATGCATTTACGCAGACTGCTCATACGGAAGGCCAGACCCTTCAGGATCAGCAGTACTGTGGGACTCACCGGTGAAACCGATCCTACCCACTAAAACCCAGCGAGTCTGCACTAGCGCTGGACTCATGCACGCGCTCCGCGGTCTCCTTCAGGGCCATAACTGATTCGCAGAAGGAGACCATTGCAGACCAGTTCCTTTCACTGTTCAGCATGGCCCCCACCACACTGGACAGTGAGAGGTCCCTACCCACTACAGCCATCAAGGCGTGGCGTTGTGGGGACCAAGTGGGGCATTCAGTCAGAGTGTGATGCGCCGAATCGACGGAGGCATCACACTCATGGCACACCAGCGACTGCGTGCAGAATCCTACTCCAGCCCACTCATTGTCAAAGCGTGTCCACTATGCTCATCATTCTCACGTGTTTCTTCGACGCCCTCGCAGCGTCCTTCTAGATCCCGACGACGCAATTACAGTCGTAAACGCCCAGTACATAGGCAAGATTCCTTCCTCAGTCCCACGACACACTCTCCGCCGCCGTAAAAGGCAACGAGGCCAGTCCTATCTCACGGCACGTCTGCGCCTCGGCGCGACGTGGCCCAACGGTTAAACTCCCCTCAAATTAGCATACGCAGGGCATTCCCCTGTCTGGCTCTGATCGCCAACCTTCACGAGCGTCCATCAAAGTTCGTACTTTTTCTTCAGAGGCGAGCTACTCTCGCCCCTCTCAGCCCAGTGACAATGTCAATATCATCCCAGGTCAACAGTAATAAAACCAATTCGAATAAAAAAAGGTCCATCGAGGCAGTTGTTTTTAGGCAGCAGCCCTTATTGGAAGGAAACTCGTGTTATTTTTATTGTGGTATGTGTGGGTGACACATATCGCTTATTGCAATTACATAGAATCTCTTTCCGAATAATTTAGAAACATATAGACTTTAAATGTTTTTATGTGTTTTTAAAATTCTCTTCCGATTTCTAACAATATTTATTTCCGCGCTCTGGTAACATTATAGTTTATGGGTACGATTCCCATTCTTTGGAATATACTATTTTCAGTTCTTTGGTCTTGTAAGATGACAAAGTGCCGCGTTGAATTGCGCTATTTAACATGCAATGTTTCGAAAATTGACCGGAAAGGGAAGTACGGAGTGTCGTTTACACTAGATTCATCATAATGATACTAAAAAAAATACATCGATCCGGCACTAGCGTCCAATTTGGAATTGCATATTCGATGATGTGGTTTTTGTTTGTTCTTTTGCATCTGGACAGATCGATAAATTGCTCTTTTGTTTTCAATCGACCGTAACGTAGGTCATTTAAATAAAACGCCGATGTAAAATATCCTATCGCCCTATGTAAAATATCGAAAGTGAAAAATTGCAAGTATATTTTATTGCGGTTTTGAACTATTAACAAGGATAGTTTTCAATTATACACACCCACTCACAATTGGAGACTTGTTTTTAAAAGCAATATAAACAAAGTGTCCAATATTCAAAGTCCAGTTGATAGTTATTTGAGTTCGGAGGAATTTATCATAAGATACGGAACATATTATGCCAAACAATAAGCCCATTTAGTAATTTTGTGGCATATAAAAGTTATGTGTTCCTATTACTCCTAGACTTGTGCAAGGCGTACGACCGCATCTGGAATACGAGGCTCCTATGAAAGATTACCAGCGCCGAAGTCCACCACTTAACCCTCAGGATCCTAGCCGGTTTCCTCATCGGAAGGACCTACCTAGTGACGGTGGACGGCGTGATTTCGAGCTCCACAGCATCCAAGCGGGCGTACCGCCACGCTATACACCACGTATACGAATTATATCCCTTCACCAGGGCCCTGAGTTGGCGCTATACGCCAATCACATCGCGTTCCTGATGAAATCTTTAAATCCACTTCACACTGCTACCAAATTGCAGCGTGTACTAGATCTGCTTCGAGTAGAGTTTGACGCCGAACGTGGCAAAGACCCAGGCAATGATGATTGGGCCCCCAAACATCACAGGAAGGAAGAACGCAGGAAGTTCCCTCCTCCGCCGGCCCTTTAAGGTGAATTTATTAGCTGAACTCCAAGTGCCACGTACCTGGATGTCGTCATATACAATCGATTATGGATAACGGCCCAGGTCTGCCTCTCCGAACCAAGCTTTTCAACTACAAAACGTACGTAAGACCTTATCTGACGTACCCCACACCGGTAGAGTACGCGTTTTGCAGCGAAAACCAACACCGCTTGCTCCAGACAACCCAAAACAATGCACCCCGACATGTTGTTCAAGTCCACCGATTCGTGAAGAACGCCATCATACAGCGTGACCTTCGCGTCTAGGGGACTTGAGAAACATATCACCCAGCTTGCCGTCCGCACCTTCTACCGCGCTGATGTCTCAGATTTCCCTCATATTCGAAACATCGCGCCTTGGCACACCCACCCTTTCGACATACGTAGACTTCAGGAATCAGGAGGAGTAAGGACTCCTCCTGATTCCTAAGCTGCAACTCCGATCGTTGGTCGCCTAAGCAATGCCACCTCTGGGCTACCAGGGTTCCCACCTGGCTGGGTTTACCTTCCGAATTGCATATAGCGCCTCCCACCACAATCCTTCACTTTCCCAATCCCAACGGACGCAATCACTAGCCTTGGCCCACCACAAAATAACAAAATTAGAAAAAAAAATAAAATTATAATACACTTCTTAGTAGTTTAAAAGAGTAATTAGAACATTTTTCCCTTAGATGCTGTACCTAGGGACCATCGAAACCCACTCCTCTACCACATGCATAACATACCAGCCTATGAAAGGTTCCGAACAAGCAAATAAAAGACAAAGAATACCACTACCATCATTATTTTACATCATATTTTCATCGAAAGTATCGCATTTATCATAAACTACGAAATCAATTTTATCCAATCCAATCTTCGTTCGAAGTTTTCATTGAATTCTATAATCCTAAATATTATTTATAAAAACGATATTTAAAATGGAACATCTTATTATTGATTTTAATATATTTGTTTTTCAATAAATATAATTTTTAATCGTAGTTTCGAAAACTTATATCTCCCACTTTTACACTGACAGTAAAAGTCTATTCTATTATACATTTTGAACGTTAGAAACCATATTTTATACTTATTAAGATACCCTTGGAAAAAA
The DNA here is from genome assembly GCA_013403705.1 of Heliconius hermathena. Classification (NCBI taxonomy): domain Eukaryota; kingdom Metazoa; phylum Arthropoda; class Insecta; order Lepidoptera; family Nymphalidae; genus Heliconius; species Heliconius hermathena. The sequence continues at coordinate 14,785 of JAAIXJ010000408.1, read as the reverse complement.
AAATCAAAATTATTGAGTTTTAATTTGATTTATTATTAACTTACAGGTTAAATTTTGAAAGTAGTAGGGTTTCAACCCGTGCCTCTTGGAATCAAGCAAATAAGAATTTCAAAGTAACTTGAAAAGAACATATGGCTTAGTTGTCTAAACGCTTGGACATTTGTGGAAAAACACTAACATCCTGGAAACCGACCAGGTCAGTTTTCAGGAGGCGCAAGTTCGAGTCCCTCTACGTTAAAATTTTTACACGTTTCTAAATAAATATTTTTCTTTCCTAAATGTAGATTAACACTTTAAAAAATGTTAAAAACTATAAACATATAAACATATCCTCACAAAATATCCAACATAATCACCTCAAACACATTCGAATTTATTTAATTTGACTTATAGTGCCCTACTTACCCTACTTAATATTAATATTATAATTAATTAATTATTAATTACTTAATATTATTAATTCTAAAGTTTGTAAGGACGGATGTATGTTCCACTATCACACAAAAACTACCGAACGGATTTAGATAAAACTTTACAGTAACAGTATAGCTTATACATCAGAATAACACATAGGTTATAATATAACAATCATTTTAAGCGAGCGAAGCCGCGTTTGGGTCACTAGATATAAAATAAAATAAGAAAGTTATTACTTACATGCGATATGAGGGGTAGATTCCATGCAGCTGCTAGCTTTGCTTCAGTGTGACAAGTACCGTCAGGTCCAAAGAAGGCTACCACACCAAGATCGCGCATTTGTGTCATGACTCTGTCAGAAAAAATAAACATTTGTTACTTTATACAAAGCGCGGCGTTGAGCTCCGCTGTTCAAACCTCAGGTGGATATCGAATTCTTTACTATCGCTTATACACGTTCAAAGGTTAAAGTAAGACAATACAAAACAAATAAACAAAACAACATATTTAAAGCTATAATTAAAAAAAAATAATCAGAAGTTTAAGAAAAGTTTAAGAAAAAAATCCAATGTCAATTTATTGCATTTTATTATAAGTCAATCTTAACAAGGTAAGTTAAAGCCAACAATAATATATTTTTTTAAATATTTCTCACAAAAAATAGGGATATATTATAGGTATATATAGAACATACATAGAATTTTCTAAAATATTTTATGATCATTGGAAGCGGTTGTGGCACAGCGACACAGCATTTTTTTGGCTCGATTCAAAGAAATATTTAATATTATATATAAGAAATGATTCTTCACGTGCAACTCAAAGCCGCGCACTGTCTTATTACCAGAAAAACAATGCGCGCCGTTGAGTTCCTTCATTCGACATATAGCACGAAGCAATATTTTAGTCTGATATTAGTATTAATATGTAATATTATTATATATCTAAACATCGGAGATAAGTAAGAAAAAGGCTTCAGAAAAAGTTCAGAGTTTGTCCTTTGCTGTGTATTAAGATATAATGTACAAAAAAAATCAGCTTCACGCTTTACCCCGCTCACCGCAGGTTAGGCAAAGGGAACCTAGTGTTAAACACTTCATTCCCCATTTTCATTTTTTTCGAGGCAATGTGTGTTGAGTGGCGAAACTCAACGGTGGGATTTTGCCTTGGTGTTAGAGCGAAGAAATGAAAATAATAATAAATAATAATTAATTCACTCGAGTGGGGATCGAACCCACAACCGTCGTTAAAACCCTTGTACTCTTGCGCCACAACAGCCAATTATTTATGGTGATTGGGTTTAATTCCCTCATTATAAATCATCTTCATTATAAATTCGTAGCACGCGCGTAGTATACTCTAAGCTTTTCATAATAATAACCGTAGAACAAACTTATTTCGCAGAAGCTCTCTTCACATTATGCTGTAACTATATTCGTATTTGCCAATTAATTCAACTATTATTATTATTTATTATTTATATATAGGAACCTGAAAACCTAGTATAAGACACTCCGTTCCCTATTTTCCGCTGAATTCTCGAGGCATTTTGTATGTTGACTGGCGGAACTCAACTCTGCGCTCCACCATGTCTTCAGAAGAAGGAAATGAAGATATTAAATGTTTCATTTTCCTAAGTGGGTATCAAATATCGTTAACAATCGAACGCGCTTGTGCTACGACGGTTTCATACAATAAAACAGTTATTTATTTATTTATTTATTTACTTGTATAAAAAAAGATACTATATGTAAAGGAAAGACATATGATATTATAACACAAAATGCCCTGAGAATTTGGTGGGAAGTAGGGAACAGAGCATTTTAACACTAGGTTCCCTCTGCATAATCTGCTACATGCGGGATACAGCGTGAAGCTATAAAAAAAATTAATTACCTCAAAGAAAGACTGTCCTTGTCCATGGGCATAGAAGGTCTTGGCCATCCGATGTCAGCGGTGACGAAGCGTAACTTATATCCTGGCAAAAGAGTAGGATCTCGATTCACAGCAGCCACAGCTAATGGTAGAGCACCGAGAATAGTCTGTAAAATTACAAATTATTAATGGAGAACAGAGTGTCTTTACACTAGATTTTTCATATACATAGTGAAGCTAAAACAATGTTTCTTTTTTAGCTTCACACTGTTTCCCGCACATAATAGGCAATGTCTAGATAATTGAATAATTGAACATAGCCGGATTTAAACACGCTCATTTTGGGATTCATCTAAAATTTATAATTATTAAAGCCAACAGCTAACATTTAAAAGTTCTTGTCCAGCCAGACATAGCAGTAGACATTTTTATATAATACAATTATTCATACAAAAAGAAATGATAAAAAAATCAAAAATTGCTTACTTAGAGGAACTTTCACATTAAAAATTAAACGTTAAATGAAGAGTACAACCAATGAGACAAGTCGTGGCGCAATGGCACAAACATTCTACTGTAAACACGACAGCTTGTGGTTTGATTCCCACTCGCCCCGGTAACGAGGCAAAGTGCAGCGTTGAATGCTACTGCAAAGTGCAGTAGACTGTGGTCAGGTCGTCGGGATTCCAAAAAAAATCCAAAAATTACAAATTATACGTGATTACGACCGGATTATGGGTAAAGAGTTTCATTTGAAAATGTTTAAAAATTGCGAGAATTTAAGATTTTAGATTAGGGTAACTTAGAGCTTAAACTCTCCGTATACACGACGCCACGTTTTGCCTTTATACCTTAGTGAGGAAAAGAATCGAAACTCACGTTTATAAGTCCGACGCTATGTCACTACACTACGCCACGACGGACTGCATAAATTTATTATTATTTTCTCTTTTTTTAGTTCCTTAAGATAAAAAAAGAAAACTTATCTATCTCATAATATTTACTGGTTCTTGTAGCCATAGCTTAGTTAGGTATTTGAAGAGTGAAAAGGTTAAAGTCAATGTTCTTAAAACACTACCTAAGCTACTGATAAATACCTGGCTTTGTAAAAAGACACGATTTTAAATTTGCGTTTAGAATTGATTATTTGTTTACAATGTTATGAAGTTTCTAAGAAAATCATCTATTTTAGTAGCAAAAGTATCACTCATATAAATATTGTTGAAATCTCTACGCTGTATCCTGCATATAACAGGATAGGCATAGGGGACCTAGAGGCATTGTGTGTTGACTGGTGGAACTCAACGCCGCGCTTTGCCTCCTTGTCAGTGCGAGGAAATGAATATATTAAATATGTCAGTACTCCGAGTGGAAATCGAACTCGTAACTTTCGTGTTTATATTCACACATTTATGCAGCGCAGGTCGCGCTACGCCACAACGGCCTCGATAAAATGTAATGCTGGTAACATTCAATATTTAATCAAAATTGGTATATATTATATTATTATATATTATATAATATATAATAATATATATTATATATAGTATATATTTTATACATATATATATATATATATATATACATATATATATATANTTATAAATAATTATATATATATATATATATATATATATATATATATATATACATTTTAAGCAGTAATACAGTCGTGGCGCAGCGGCACAAAATGTGACAAAGCTACACAAAATGAGGCAAAGCGCGGCGTTGAGTTCTGCCACTTAACACGCAATGCCTCCTGAATTCGGCAGAAAGTGGGGAATGGAGTGCCTTACACTACGTTCCGTCTGCCTACCCTGCTATGTGCGGGATACAGCGTGAAGTGATAAAAAAAGTAGTATAAAGTAGTAGATTTAACTATACAAAGTGCTTCGGACGGATATGTATTGTAATTAGAGGCAAATACGCGCCATTGGCGTTGATGTGTCAATTATCTATTGAAACAATGACAAAATTATCTAACAAGCGAAATTATTGTGATCTCCATATTATTATAATATAATTGAGATACGCGCCATCGTGTTCAGCCAAGTTAAAAAGCTGAAAACCCGCAATATATTACACTAACTACTTTCACTTCAAGCTAATGTTGAGTCCTTCATAACTCATAAACCAATAAGTTTAAATGGATGAAATAACATGAGTTAAAACTCCCTAGGTTGTAGTACGTATAAAATTTAAACAATATAGTTACTGGTTAATTATATAACACATCGTCCAAGACAAGTTTTAACTTGACGCATAGGAGGACGGCGTCCCATACATTTATGGGCAATGTTCTTTAAAACTTATGTGATTTTCTCACAGATAACATTGTCAGAAATAGATTAATACTAATGGGACCATACGGCAAGTACTAGCTTTCAAATAAAAAAGGATTATCAAAATCGGTTCACCCAGTCAAAAGTTATAATCTATATCTCATAAAACAGTAAAAATATTTTGTCTGTACATTTAGTAATTTTGACTGAAATGGATAGAGGGACACTTAAAAAGAATAATAGAAAGCAAAAATATATTTGTTTAATTTCTTGTCTGTCTGTCTGTATGTATGGTCACGCTAATCTCCGAAAGTACTGAGCCGATTTACTTAAAACTTTCACCAATTGCTTTGGTTTAACTGAACTTAACATTTTAAGTTTGGTACATAAAAAAATCGGTTCATTAAAAAAAAAGTTATCGTCATTTGAACAAACTCGAGGCATTAGTATGCTTGCGAATGTTATATAGCAATCGTGCTGGTAAGATTCCTGGCTAAAGAATGACATTCGAAACGTCTTGGTTATATGACAGTTGATAAAAATATATTTTTAAAGCACTATTGTTCAGAGTACAAGCAATAAAGTAAACAAAATTGAATTGTTAGTGAAGATTACCTTCATAAATCATAACAGCTAAGTTTAAGTCGTAATTCATTCAATACAGGGATAAAGACCAATTTGATCTTCAAAGAAATATTAAGGAAATACATAGATTCTTCGGTTCGTTTATTCGTTTGAAATAAATCTATATAAAAATGCCTAAAAACAGCCTTTCTACGTGTACTCTGTAATAACTATATATTTACCAATTGTACATTTAGCTAATAATATTATATATATAACTAATTTAAAAACTGTACAGGAGTTAATTTGCAATCAATACAGTTATTTTACAAAGAATATTATGAATCCTTTAAATCAATAATTTTACATTTAAGGCTATTTCTCAAGGAGTCAATTAAATTATTCACTGACATCAGCACATTTAACAGATTTTTAAAATTATGATGAGACGTACATAACATAGATAAAAAGAACGTAATGTTACAGAAATATATACGTATAATAAATAATTAGTTTTATGTATATTTTTACAAATATCAAATATCAACATTGATCGTACTTTTTTAATACAAAACAATCAAAAATCAATCATATTAGAATATTACGAATTAAAGTAATAAAAATCGTATTAGAAGTCATTATAACTGTCAGTCAATTCTGTTAATTAAATCAATAATCATGTAACTTAAGCGGGCGAAGCCGCGGGCAGGCCGCTAGTAATATAAATATTTGCAATAGTGTTGAGATTATTATATGTAGGCCGTAGCCATAATTACATGACATATAACTCTCTATTTCACATATCAGATCGAACTCCCTACCGCTAGGCGGCCGATTATGTGAATCCATTTCAGTTTGTTTCTTTAGAGGGCATTACATTAATATATCCATTTAACGTTCGTGTATCTTTCTTATAACTATATATTTACTAATCGTATCTTAATAATATTGAATTCTGTATGTATGTGACGTGTTTATTAATTGCGTATGAATTTGTTAATCTATATATAATATATAAAAGGACATGTTCCGACTGAGTGAGGTAAGACGCACGCACAGCTGTAAACGCTGTGCGTAGAAACGTAAAATTTGACAGATGTTTATTTTCGTAATCTGGACATCCGCTAAGAAGGGATTTTGAAAAATTTTAACCCTAAAGGTATGAAATAGGGGTTGAAAGTTTGTATGGATTTTTTTACATCGCACCGATTTTTATAGGATTTGAAATTCAGACTCTTAAAAATATTTCATTCAACATGTGTTTCATGGTTTTTAAAATTTACCCCCTAAGGGTTTAAATAAGGGAAAAGTCTTTAAATCGCCACCGATTTTTATAAAAATTTAAATTCAAACTTTCAAAAATATTTTATTGAACACATGTTTCGTGGTTTTTTTAGAATTCACCCGCGCCCACTAGTATAATATATTTCTTATTATAATTATTACCTACGCGCTCTTATTATATGCCTTAGTTTCAATATTAATATAATTTATATTCACTGTTACTGTAACGCCTCTTTTTAACAGAACCGTCGTAGAATAACACGCACAGCACACACCCTGCAGCTGTTTGTCTGAACTGACACTAGACTCAAGAGTTGTGGAAATGTAATATAGAAATCATTAGTTGAAAATACTCAATTAATGCTAGAACAGTCAGCGACTCCAAGTAGGCACGATTCTACTGCTAGTTCAGTAAAGAACCTCAGTCCTGGCATCCTGCCAGAAGAACAGGCGGAAGAAACTCAGCAGCAGAATCCAACACTACTAAAGCAATTCGCTTATACCAAATATGTCAGCACCGGTGACGCCCGGCTATATATTATAAGTATGTCGTCGACATCAGTCGATTGACGCATTATGTTTTCTACGATAAAACCAAGCGATGGATGAGACGGACGGACTCTACTACATACACCGGAGCTGGGACATAAAATAGCATCACACACCTATCCATCATACACTAAGTGTTAGCATTGACGCACCGCAAGGCACCGCGAAACTATCTATTACTTCGCCAAGCATATTCGTACCAGCGAAACCAAGCAGCAGTCGATTGTGACTATATTAGTTAATAGTAAAACATAGGGTCAATGAACTCTAACAGTCGTATAAATTGTAAGTATTTAATATTTGGTTACTGTCTAATATCTTTATGATATTTAATTGAATGTATTGACGGATTACATTTATTGTACGACATTAAAGAGACTCATCTCTATATATAATAAGACAGTAAAAATATTTTGTCTGTACATTTAGTAATTTTGACTGAAATGGATAGAGGGACACTTAAAAAGAATAATAGAAAGCAAAAATATATTTTTTTAATTTCTTGTCTGTCTGTCTGTCGATATTTTTGTTCACATTTTTCTCTGAAAGTACTAAACCGATTTATTTGAAAATTTCACCAATTGCTTTGTTTTAACTCAACTTAACTATTAAAGTTTAGTTCATCAAAATTGGTTCATTAAAAAAAAAGTTGTCGTCATTTGAATGAACTCAAGGCATTACTTTGCCTGCGAATATTATATAGCAATCGCGCTGGTATGACCCTGGCTAAAGAATGACATTCGAAACGTCTGGTTTATATGATTGTTGATAAAAATATATATTTTTGAAGCACTATTATATAATATTTTATACAATAAAGTAAGCAAAGTTGAATTGTTAGTGGAGATTACCTTCATAAATCATAACAGTTAAGTTTAAGTCGTAATTAATTCAACCGGCCGGTCGTGGCGCAGCGGCACGAGGTGTGACTGCAAAACCGACTGGTTGTGGGTTCGATCCCCACTCGAGGAGATGAAATATTTACTTAAATTTATATTTCCATTTCTTCGCTCTGGTGTCGAGGTTAAGCGCGGCGTTGAGTTCTGCCACTCAACACGCAATGCCTCCAGAATTCGGCAGAAAGTGGGGAACGGAGTGTCTTAACACTAGGTTCCCTCTGCCTACCCTGCTATGTGCGGGATACAGCGTGAAGCTAATTTTAATTTATTTTAATTCAACACAGAGATAAAGAACGATCTTGAAAGAAATATCAAGTAAATACAAAGATTTTTTGGTTGGTTCGTTCATATAATATATGTAACTAATTTAAAAACTGTACAGGAGTTAATATGCAATTAATACAGTTATTTTACAAAGAATATTATGAATCCTACAACCTAAATTAAATTATTCACTGACATCAGCACATTTAACAGAGTTTTAGAATTATGATGAGACGTATATTATATAGGTAAAAAGAACATAAAGTTACAAAAATATATACGTGTAATACATAATTAGCTTTATGTATATTTTATAAATATCAAATATCAACAATGGTCGTATTTTTTTATTTAAAACAATCAAAAATTCTTTGACGATAATGTCGTAAAAAAAAGTCATATTAGAATTATAGTTGTCAATCTATTGTGTTTCTTAAATCAGTAATCATGTATTTTAAGCGGGCGAAGCCGTGGGCGAGCCGCTAGTATTATATAATACTTATAAATTGTAAATACGTATTTTGATATAATAGTTTTATATCATATTATAAAAGATACTATTATATTTATATTTCCTTTTATAGTAACAACATGTTAAATATTTACTAATATAGGTATATAGAAATTATATTTATAAGTAATTATAATTCACCAAATCGATTTAACTCTCATTTCACAATTCACATACACTCATCTAACAAAGATGGCGGCAGGCATTCTGCGTACATTAATATAATTGTAATTTTACATACTCTCATAAAACATCTTCGTGTATTTATTTCCATTTACTAAATAAATAATATTTATCTCTGGATATTGACGGCATTATATGCATTAATATCACTCTTTTTTGTTAATAATAAAATATCTATTAAAAACTTACCGACGGATTATTCCAAAACAAACAATCGTAAACAGTGAAAGCACTTATCTTAGTAGCCTCGAATAATTATGTCACAATTGAAGACATAATCTCACATGCTTTTTAAATATTAAATATAACTAGATATATGTTAATTATAAATTAAAACTTATCTAAACATTTAAAACATCCATCTTTCCTCAGACGCGTCCGCCATCCCCCATCTCTTTCTTTTCTTTTTTCTTTAATTTTGACGTAGACAGTAGCTTATTCAGCCAACATGATCTTTTGCAATATTAAAAATATTAATTATGATATTATTTATTTTAAATTATAATACACTACGATTACTATAATTCTTAAATTATTTTTAATAAATATATTTTATATTTGCGTATTTTACTTATGGTATATTACGTCACACTAATATTACTTGTGAACGGAACGCGTAATTAATGAACCGAACTAAACTATTATTTATATTATAAGACTGTATTTATCGCAAACTATAAATTAAATAAAATGATGAAAAATTATGTTTATAATATTGTTTTATACATTATTATTATTTTTTAATTAATAATATTATTTACCTACACATTTTAGTTCTGATGTAGATCGTTATGATATGCATCACAAGTAGACTGGCAAAACTTGTAGTAACTTGGCTTCGACTTGAGATTTTACATGACCAAAGCAACAGCAGCTTAGACATTGGATGGTGGGATATTTGTAGGGTTCACCCGGGGGAGATGAATGTTATGAAAAGACACTTTCAAGCAATATTTGACCACAAAATGTAACTACAACCGACTGAGTCGGGAGTGGCACCCATATAATCACATCCTCGCTGACACATTTCTTAATCGCCTCACACTTGTCACTTGTACACAACCTGAGGGAAATTCCAACGAAAAATCTCCTGGGACATCTATTAACATACCCATTCTAGCAATATTGAAAGTAGAGATAACTGCAATATACTTACGCAGATAAAAATGAATTCGCTGCGTTAGCTATTGAGAATTCTACCTTGTTGCGACCTACATTTTTCACACTATCGCTGATGATATTAGATATTTTATTAATGTGGGCAAATTGGCCAAATTTAATGATGGCTTTAATCGAAGTCCCAGTTCCAGGGTTTGGCGTTTCCCACGACGGGGAGGGAAAAGTAAATAAGATAGGTCCTTTTATATGAAATTGGCTTTTTGTCGCACTTTAATCACAAATTTCTCCTCTTTGGTTTGGAATTCCATATTCAAATTTATACAGCTATTTATATGTATTTGTTATATTTATTATATTTCACATTCTTATGTATATGTGTTTCGTTAACCATCATTCATATTTTTTTCTTTTGTTTTTTTTCTGTTTGCGTCACACAGTTTACAAAATGAAAATCTTTAAATATTACATTATTTACGACGTACGAGTAAGAGTTCCGTGGCACCATTGCTGCGGAAACGGCTCGAAGGGTTAGTAGTAATATCGCAAAAGAAAACACAAGCGTTTTTGGTTCGAACGTTTTCGTTCTGAAAATTTCGGCTGCGGTGTTAGTGATAAAACTATTTCAATCCACTTGAAGCAAATTGGAAATATTAAAAATAGAGAGGTGGGTGGTATTCACTATTTTTTTTATTATATCACTAATATGAGAAGGTGGATTATGTCATCTGCAAATCGTATATGCTCCTACCATTATTACGGGGATCAGGCGAATGGTCAGCATCTATTTTAAAACTTACTAATCTAACCTACCTTATAACTATTATAATATAATTACCAAAATTAACACAAACACCAACTACTTAATAATAGATATATTTTTCTGAGAAACCGCAACTTCTACTAAAAAATATATGACAAAACCACTATAATAAGAAACCCTCACTAACACGTGTGTTAACCAAACCAAACGTCAGCAAAGTCAATACAATTGTTATTCTTAAGTTGTTTCAGTTCAGTTCTTAACAACTTGACGCATACTTTCTAACATTGTCTATTAAAGTCGATTGTAACTTCAGAAAGCAAATAAGTTGTTAGTATTGAAGAAATATTTTTATCTTTTTTAATTTTTACTGTTTCGGCTAAGTGCAATTAAAAATATTTTTTTACTATATTGATCTCAGATCAATATAACAAAACAACAATGTTAGTTTGTTATTTTTTCTGCTTCACGCTATATTCCATACGTAATGGGATAGGCAGAGGGAACCTGGGAACCCAGTGTTAAGACACCCCGTTAAAATTAAGACGTTTGATTAAATATTTTATTTTCTCGAGTGGAAATCAACCCCTGCGTCACGATTGGCTACAAAAATTTGTAATCCGCCATTTTGTTGCGTCGGCAACTTAGGATTAACAACAATATTATATGTAATTTCACCAATTGATTATATGTAATTTCACCAATTGTCACCAAAACTGAAGTCCAATCCAATGTTCATCTCAATCAAATACTTGGAAGTGAGGGAAATTAAGCTTGCAAGATTTCACATATACTAATACACATAATAAAACGGTAAATAAAAGAAACCTTAGTTACGTAGGGCTGCAGTAGGAGGGTTAAGAAGATAGTAGATAGAGATAGTAGATGCCCACATCATCGTCGGTGGCGTCAATATTGACGTCAGCAGGAGCATGAAGTACCTCGGACTTGTTCTGGACGGCCGGTGGAGTTTTCGGGGCCACTTCACATCTTTGGCCCCGAAACTGTTGAAGACGGCGGCGGCCTTGGCGCGCCTTTTGCCCAACGTGGGTGGGCCGAGCGCCTCGAGCCGTCGTCTGTACACCGGAGTGATCAGGTCGATGGCCCTGTACGGTGCCCCCGTATGGGCGGACGCCCTGGATCGGCACAACGTCACCCTGCTGCGACCTGCGCAGAGGGTGATGGCCATCCGGGCGATACGGGGGTATCGGACCATCTCCGGTGAGGTGGCGTGCGTGCTGGCTGGAGTCATGCCGTGGGACCTAGACGCGCTTTCTCTGGCGTCGGTATATTGCCGGCGTCGGGGCCTAGCGTCTAGGGATCCGGCTAGCCAAGCACGCGCCGTGGAGGAGCGGGAAGCCGCTATGGAAGTGTGGGAATCCCGGCTGACGACACCATCTGCCGGCCGGTTGACGATCGAGGCTGTTCGTCCAGTGTTCCACCAGTGGTTAGCGAGGCGTCACGGCGTCCTAACCTTCCGCACGACTCAGGTGCTCACGGGGCATGGCTGCTTCGGGGGTTACCTGTGTCGGATCGCTGGGAGGGAGCCCGACGCTCGCTGCCACCACTGCGACGACTGCCTTGATGAGACGGCCCAGCACACGTTGGAGGTGTGCTCAGCCTGGGCGTCTCAAGGTCGCGCTCTGCGCGACGTCATAGGGGACGATCTTTCCCTGCCGGCCGTAGTCAAGGGCATGGCCGGCAGCGAGACGTCGTGGGATGCGATCTCCTCCTTCTGCGAGGCAGTGGTGCTCGAGAAGGAGGCGGTGGAGCGGGCGAGGGAGGCTTCAGCTGAACTCGCCATCCGCCGCAAGAGACCGGGTCGCCGGAGGGCGGCACACGATCGCCGCCTTCCGCCCTAACGAGCCAGAGGGCGGTCAGCTTGGGGAAGCTGGCCGTCGCCGCCGGAAAAAAAATGAGGGTTAAGAAAATACGATTTTTATACTTAAACTTATATTAATAAAATTTTAAATTTAAGTACAATTTAAATCTAAAACTAAACTATATCTAAGACTACTGCCTTCAATGTTGGAAAAACAATAATCTGTCTAAACCTAAATTAATCTAACTTAACCTACGACTTAATTACTCCACGATGGAATAATAAGTGTGGGAACGGAAGAACTTCCTTTCCCATCGGCGCTGTTCACCCGATCTCTCCTTTTTCAGCATTTTCGGGCGCTCGGCCGCCTATCAGACGGACATATTATAATATTAAATAAATTTTCCGTCTGTGACACCGAGCGCTATATAACAGCTTAAAAATTATTGTGTGATATTTTGTTTATCTTCAACCATGTTTTAAATCGTGTAAAGTATGCATAGTAGATAGGTGGTTGCAAATAAACTCCTATTTACATCCTCTATTTTAGTGACATTGTGTATTAAGCTGCACGACTTAACACCGCGCTGTATTTGAACCCTGAAGCTTGAGGAGCGGCTATCATCGATATTATGTCCTCTAAGTTACACCACACCGATCCTCCTCTCTTATCACTTACTCTTGCTCTCATAAATATCTTTATTTATTATTACAACGTGCTCAAACCACCTGACCACGTTCTTGTCATCCTCGCCTTCTTATTCTCCTGCTAGAAGAAAAGATCACATCTCTACAGCATTCGTCTTTCTTCTATTCTCTCTGTTCTTCTATTCTATTCTATTCTTCTTCTATATATAATATTATAATTATAATAATACCCACATTTCGCTATAAACGGTAACGTCGTTACCAACCATACATAGTTTACGGCAGGCACCGTTAATTCTGTTGTCGGCAGTAATAGGTCTTTCCACGCCCATTTAAATTTTTAAGAATGTATTAATTCTACTCCCTTAGTTAATACATTCTAAGATTACCTAGTTATTTTAAGAATTTATAAATTCTATAGAATAGAACTTTGAATACTGTAAAAAATAAATTAAATTAGCTTCACGCTGTATCCCGCACACAGCAGGGTAGGCAGAGGGAACCTAGTGTTAAGACACTCCGTTCCCCACTTTCTGCCGAATTCTGGAGGCATTGCGTGTTGAGTGGCAGAACTCAACGCCGCGCTTAACCTCGACACCAGAGCGAAGAAATGGAAATATAAATTTAAGTAAATATTTCATCTCCTCGAGTGGGGATCGAACCCACAACCAGTCGGTTTTGCAGTCACACCTCGTGCCGCTGCGCCACGACCGGCCTCACAACAACAAAATTACGATCACATAGGATCTGATGAATATACCATATTCCTATTGATAATTACTGTTTCTGTTACTGCTCGAATACTAAATAGATAGCACGAAAGTTGTTTATTAATAGATTCAAGGTTTTAGACTCCAGACTTATAGAGTTACGTCTATTGATAATTTGACATACATATTATTATAGCTAAGGTAGTATAATTTTAAGATATTTAGAAAAAAAAACACCATTTATGACTGTGAAAGTGAAAAGTTACAATTTTTGAGATATAGATATTGATAGTTCCTGAAAGTAGATAAAATTACCTATGTAAAGAAAAAAGAAACAGATCTATAAGTATAATCATTATTTTTGTATAATTTTTTGAATCGTAATTTGTCGAAATGTACATGTTGAGAAAATCTCATTTGAAGTATATGATCGTAAAAAATATACTTTTACTGCGAAGTTAAGGTGTAATTGATATAAATCTAATCTGGCAAGATTCAAAATTTATAATATACTTCATGTGTTTGTAACATGTATCGTTTAAAAGATTTTGAGTAAAAATAATGCTCTTTGCATTTGCATAAATGCATTCCATTATTCTTTGCTCAAAATCAAAACAAAAAAATATTTTCAAAAGTTTTAATGAATTATATGAAAATATGACTTAGACAACTAAATTGATCATCAAGGGTAGTTGTATTAAGGTATTATAAGGTATTAAAAGAAATAAAATTAAAATAAACTTTGTTAAAAGTTAACAATTAGTTTACATTGCCTCTTAGATGCAATGTACAGATCGGTTAAGCCGTTTCAGATATTAGCGTAAGGAAATACACAGACACAGACAGAAAAAACTATTGAATATGAGTAGTATGGATTCGTTGGGTCTGGCGCAAGCGC
>JAAIXJ010000442.1:210124-234164 GCA_013403705.1 Heliconius hermathena | reverse complement strand
CGACCGCACCGCTCGCACCCCCCCAGCTACGCCACTGAAATTTACGTAAATATTTCATCTCCTCGAGTGGGGATCGAACCCACAACCAGTCGGTTTAAACAGTAAAACAATCAAAATTAATATTCCTCTCTACATAATAAACTAACACAACCCCACTGAAGTCTATACAACATTTGACTCGTGTAATAAAGGTGAAAATGAAGTACACACTCAATACACTCACAAGGAATTTGTAGTCGCGAGTTAATAGAAACATCTAAATACCTATAGATGGTGGGAACTATTTGTGAAAGTGAACTTCATTAATTGAAAGTTATATATTGCGTAATTTAGTTACGATTTATGTAGTTGTTTAATTATACTATACTGGAGTCGCGCTTGCGGCTTCGTCCGCTTGTACTGCACTTCTGCAATATAATTGTACGTTTTTAAGCTTTACGCAATAAATAAGTGTATGTGGTAGGATTATTGCTAAGATTACGCTGTTCTGATTAATTTTGGAAACATTACGAGTGTCTGTGGCGGAACTTAACGCAGCGGTTAATCTTGTTACGCAGATCGAATAAATTGCAATAATTCATTCTCAAGAGTGGAAATCAAACCTAGAACCATCGCGTTACAGTCTGTTGCTGCCTCGCGGGACTTACAATAAGTGTCTGAAAAACAATAAAACAAAACAAAACTTTAGTCCAAATAACATTTAATATCAGAATTTAACTGAGTTTATCCTATATACAGTCTAGAACAGTAAGCAAATATAGTCAAAATACAGTAATCCCTAAGGATGGCTGTTGCTCTCTGCTCTTGAGCTAACGTATCTGTTTGAACTGTATCAATTGACAGAATATATTGAATGGCTTGTAGTATACTGTAGGTACTATAAAATCTAAGTACATTGAAAGACTGAAATCTAGAACCAGATCGTATGAACGTATCATATCTATATTTCAGATGAAATCGATGTAAGATGCTTAATCAATTGTTAAATCTACATGTTAATATAAGCTTTGGAGTGACTGTGAGCATTTGTGCTTTATATGACAGAAGTTGTAAATTGAATCATAAGATACTATCGAGGCCGCCGTGGCGCAGGGGCACAAGTATCCGACTGTAACCACGATGGTTATGGGTTCAATGGTTGTGGATTCAAACCAAATATTCTTAACGCTGGGTTCTCTACTTTCCAATTTTAGAGACATAGCGTGTTGTGTGTATCAGTATCAGTGGGAAGAAATTAAAATAATTCTTTGGCCCTAGTGGCCGCTGTCCCATGACGGCATTACATATATTAAATATTTAGATAGACAGATACGGCTAAAGACATCGTAGTGAAGTAGCGGGACTCAACGCCGCACTTTGCGTCAACGTGAAAATATTAAACATTTCATTTCTTCAATGGGGGATTTGAACCCACAACGTGGCGCCTTTAGTCATACGCTTGTACCCCTACTCCACGACTGGCCTCCTATATTTTAAATCTTTATCAATAATTCAAAATATTTTAAAGGGTTTAAATAGGATTAAAACAATTAAATCAATAAACGGATTTAGATCTACCCTTCGCTATTTGACGTGACGTGACTGAGGGTCTCCACCGGCGTCACTTAAATAAATAATAATTAAATAATTTGCGAATTAACGAGATCCTCATACTTCGAAAATATCAAGCTTGAATTTTGATTTTCACACTTTAATTACTTAAATTGTAGGTAAAATAAGCAGCTTCATGCTTTTAAAATAATAGGGTAGGCAGAAAGCACTTACTTCTGGAATAAATATATTTCGTTTCGTACTTCTCGCCCAATTTTCGAGACATGAGTGACTTCCGTCACTCAACGCCGCTCTTTGTTACCACAGTGGTGAAATGAAAATAATTGTAATAATATGAGTGTATTCAGGTAATACAATAATATAAATATAAGAGCGCATGGCGCAGCGGCACGGCCTCTGTCTGTAGACGCGATGGTTGTGTATTCAATTTCCTCGCGAGCGAATGAAATATTTAAATTTTTTCACCTACTTTATAATATAATATTTATATAAGACTAAGCGTGGCATTAAGCTTCAACACTCGACACAAAATTGAGCAATGCGTGAGGAACGGAGTGTCTTAAAATCAGGTTCCCTCTGCCTACCTTTGAATTAAAGCATGAAGCCAAAAGAAAATAATAGAAAACTTAAAACATATTAAATTCTTCAATACATCGACGCAGTCATTACTGTCTTTGAAAAGGGTCTTTATTTGGGTCGCTTCAAATCCCGACGACAGCCAATATTTTCAATTTTGTTCTTCATTTAGATAAAAAGGTTTCATTTCCTTGTTATACCTTTTCTTTTATTTAAATTTTTCTTTTGTATTATTGCGATATTGGCATAAAATTTTTGAATTAACACGTTACGTTATCGTGAGGCCTTAGTAACGTAGCAACAAACAGTGAACGCCAATATTTTGGGTTCGATTCTTGTTCAGGGGAATGAATAATTCTCTTTACTAACAAGACAAAAGGCATGCTGACTTTTTTTCAGTTTTAGTTTTCAGATTTATTTTGTTTCAATAAAAACTTGATGCCTTGATCTTATCCAGTGGAAAACGAATATTATAAAAATCTTTAAATATTCGCTTTTTTCGGTTTAGTTAGAAAAAAAGACTAGAGAAATGAAAGTAATCTGTATTCCACAGTGGGGACCAAAGCCGCGGCTATCACCTTTACAATCAGCCCTCCCATCACGCCGTAATGGCCCCTCAGAAAAAGAAATATATGTATATTATAATTAAAAAATACACATAATAATATAAAATGCCAGAGGCCATTCGTGGCGCAGGGACACAAAGTGTAACTGTAAATCGACTGGTTGTGGGTTCGATCCTCACTCGAGGAGATGAAATATTTACTTAAATTTATATTTCCACTTCTGCCTACCCTGCTGCATGCAGGATACAGCGTAAAGCTGATAAAAAATATATATGGCTTCACGCTGTATCCCAAATATAGTAGGGTAAGCAAAGAGTTATATTGTTAGACACTACTATCCTCCATTGCCCACATGTAGTCCAATAATAATTTAAAAGTAGTAATAAAAAATATAATTATATTTCAAAATAACGATTTCCCCAATTTTAAACTCCACGGTAATAACACGCACAAATTGATTTAACATAATGTAAACAAGCATACACCAGGAATCATATTTAATTGAGTTGAATTTTGATAAATTATTGTCATTAGTTATAATAATTATTGTACTGAGGTCCTCGTGACGCAGTAACACAAGCGTTCGATCTCCATTTGAGGGAATAAAATATTATTTATTCATAATTCAAAGCGCGGCGTTGAGTTCCGCCAAACACGCAATGCCTCAAAAATTCTGCGGTAAGTGAGGTACGGAGTGTCTCAATAGAAGCTCACTGTGCCTACCCTGTTGTGTATACAGTAGGGCGATACAGTGTGAAGTTGAAAAAAAAATTTAACTTAGAATATATTTTTTTTATTTAAGTATCGCTTATGTTTTACATAAAAAGTGGATCTGTCGGTAATGGTCTTTATGATGGGTTAGGTTACTACTCTTGATATTGATTAAATATAAATTATATTGATTTCTCTGCACTGGTAAAACAAACCGTGTTGAATTTCTGCACTCAATGTCTTAAATTCGGGCGAAAAATGGAGAGTGCTTTAACACTAGGTCCTCTTTGTCTGCCCGCCGAATAACGATTGAATCCACAACTTGGTAGTTAGCTGTACGCTTACATCCACTGTCGCATTGTTTTTTAAGCAAATTATATAATAATTCTGAATATAAATTTGCGACTACTACGTACTGCTAAGCAATCTTACTTCACTATATCCTGCATATAAAAGGATAGGCAGAGGGAGCCTGCTGGTAAGACACTTCAATCCCCACGCACCACTAATTTTTTTGCGACATTATAGTCACGTCACGTGCCAGTGTGCGATGAAATAAAAGTAGTTCATTCTCTTGAGTGGGAATCGAACCCACAATCATCGCATTAAAAGTCAGATGCTACTGCACCACAAGCGTTTAACTTATTACAAATTTCAACTTCATTTACGATTTGAAAACAAACAGAACAAAACAATTTCGACTATTATTTATATTAGTCGAGGGTTAAAAGGAAAGTCTCGAAACATTTGTTCGTTATAAGTGTAGAAAGTTGTTTGTGATTCTTCCTTAAACTTAGCGTTTCGTCCGTTTTCAGACGACTTCTTAGAGCCTATTAATTATGTACAACTTAAATGGGTTTTGTGTTTGAATCCGTGTAATTAATCCCAATATTTGTTAAGAAATATCAAGCCTTTTGTCGCATAAAATTGTAGGAAAAAAAAAGTTTTTTCTATAATATAGAAAAAACTTGGAAGTATGCTTAAAAGAGACGGAAGATACGAAATGGATGTGGAAAAGCGCACTGCTGCCGGTAAGTTAACAGTGTCTTAGCTGTATTGATGAGATTGCGAAACGCCATCATAGCGCACATTTGGTTCAGTTGATCTTCAAATGTCCAGTGTTAACGATACCGCAGGAAGGTTACGTAAAAAGCATGACCACCCCCCGGAATGCATGTATGAAGAGACTGATGACTGTGGATGTTGCAAAAGAAGTATGCAGAGGCTGTAGCGTTTGGCGCACCGTTCTTTCTGGCTACCCTTCGAGATAAAGCGTGATGCTTGTATATCCAACTACGAATGTCATAGTAAAATTGGCGTTAAGACACTCCTCTCCAGTTTCTCTCTCATTTTGGAGAGATAGCCTGTGTTATGGGGAACTCGACGTGTAACCAGAACGAAAGAATTAATTTAAGTACAAAATCTTTACGAGACTTGTGGAATAACACATTCCACACTTAGGAAAGAACAATACTTATTAAGAAAACGTATAAAAAATTTAACGTAGCGGGATTCGAACCTGCGCCTCTTTAGAAACCTTAAATTTTATACGCGTCAAAGACAACGTAAACGAAGTTGCAGGTGACCGTTAGTATTCTATAAAATAACGTATATACACAAATACGATACAGGCTAACTGATTAATATATGTGTCTGACGTCATTGGTAAATGTTATAGTTGATCGGATGTCGCACACACACGTATGTAATTATATATTCGAGATATATGAGTCTGACTACTAAATAGATACTATATTAATATAAAATTATATTATATATACTTCTTTAGAAAACGTATAAAAATTTTTACGTAGAAAACCGACCAAGCACCTGGAAACCGACCAAGGACCAAGAGGCGCGGGTTCGAGTCCCGCTACGTTCAAATTTTTATACGTTTTCTAAATAAGTATTTTTCTTTCCTATATGTGAAATAACACTTTAAAAATCGTTAAAAATATATTATATATGTATTAGATTGATCCCAATTTTCAAAAACAGCGTGTTGAGTGAGAACGCTTTGTCTAATAGAGTTTCACTATAGCAGAAGTAATTAAGAATAACATGATTAAGGAATAAATAAATAAAAAAAATACAGTTAGCTATTATCTATCGAGGTCGTCGTGGCCCGGTAGAGGTCGTTGTGGCCCGGTGGCACAAGAAAGTGACTGTAAATGCGATGGTTATGATTCGAATCCTACTTGGGCAAATTAAATATTTAATATTATGTATTTATTTTTGTAGCTTTGGTAATGAGGCAGAGAGCGGCGTTTAGTTCCGTCACTCAACATGAAAAGCTTCAGAATTGCGCACACAGCAGAGGGAACCCAGTGTTAAGACACTCCATTCCCCACTTTCCGCCGAAATCTGGAGGCATTGCGTATTGAGTGGCGAAACTCAACGCCGCGTTTTGCCTAGTAACCAAAGCGAAGAAATGAAAGTATAAATTTAAATAAATATTCATGTCCTCCAGTGGGGATCGAACCCACAACCAGTCGATTTTATAGTCACACTTAGTCCCTTTGCGCCACGACTGGCCTCAAACCTGGTTTGAAACCTGAAAAATAATCCATCACATACACATACATATGTACATACAAATCCAAGAACGAAACATTACAACAAAATCACGAAACAACAACAAGTGGTAACATCTTTGTTTTATTGTCGATTGTCGTGTCACACTTAACTCGAATGTACGTCGTATGACACGCTTGACACGGAGACATAAAAATAACCACAGAATGTAAATCACTTTGGAACTTGCCACAGGAATTTCGATTTTAACTCCTTTTATTATCTAGGTAATACAGCTTAGATTCCCACGTAGGATGTCACAAAGTGTCTCTAATGAATACTGTGCCGTTGTAAATGCAAAACGGGGTACAACAAGCCCGTGTTCTTAAAATTCACTACATAATACAATCAACTGTCGACTCTTGTACTGTTTCTGTTACTGGTGCGGGTATTGAGCGTATGGAATTATTTATTTTATACTAGTCGTCGCGCGCAACTTTGTTTGTGTAGTAATTTAAGACGTAAAATAGGAAATCCCTCTTTTTTCTATTTCCACAGGTATTTCGAGAAATCTTTTCTTTATTCCCTCTACGGCGTGTAGAGGGAACTAACCTAACCTAACCGACTTATATGTTAAAATAATTTGTAAAATTAAAAGATGAGTGGTTTAAAAGAGAAATTGACACCAATTCTGTCCAAGCTATTCTCTTGTATTAGATTTTTTAGACTTTGATACTAGAAAAAGATCTAGAATATACTAAATGCGTACATGATAAGGCTCCTTTAAACATAAAACAGTATCCATTTCTTTTTTTTTAATAAATTGTGGTGAGTAAAGATATATTGCAGGTACTAGCGTGTGAGAATGAAGAAGAACGTGCTCAGCTGGTTTGGGCACGTCGAACGAATGAGTGATGAAAGAATTGCAAAAAAGATTTATGATGGAAAAGTGGGTGGTAAGAGAGATCGAGGGAAACCTCGGTTGACCTTCGAAAACACAGTATCAAAGATACTGGAGGAAGGTCACGTAAAAAGCATGAGGACTCCCTCGGAGGACATGTATGAAGAGGTTGATGACAGTGGAAGGAAAGAGGTATGTAGAGACCGTAGCGTTTGGCGCTCCGTTCTCTCTGACTACCCCGCTAGGAATAAAGCGTGAAGCTAAGTTAAGTTTAAGTTAAGTTAAGAGTAAAGATAGAGATAAACGTAATCAAATAAAAGTATTTGTAGAATGAAAAAATACTTAAAGCATAAAAAAAATATCAAATCGGCAAAGATGGGCGTTAAGTTGGCGTGAGCCACCCAACACGCAACGCCAGATTTGGCGGAAGGTTCGAAATTCGAAGAGAATCGAGTATCTTAACACTAGGTTCCTAGACTCTCCTTGCCTACTCTGCTACAGGTGAAGCTAAAAACAAAATTTCAAAAGTGTAAAAGATAGAAGTTATAACTGTATTTTTTTTATTTATTTATTCCTTAATCATGTTATTCTTAATTACTTCTGCGTGGACCACACCACGTGCAGTATATAGTGTATAAGAGTATTTTTTATTATAATAAAGACTCTCTTTACTAGTGGCTAACTTTTGTATACTCCCTTTCCACTCAACTATTTTAATGATTGATCCCTAATGACAAAAAATAAAGTTTCGGATTGTTATAATATTATGTGTGCAGATATCGTGTATTGATTATAGTTATAGTAATTTAATACAATTTTATGACTATTGTCATCACAAATAAAGGAATTCCCACGAGGGAAAATTCTGATTCTTTACATTTCTTCGCTCTGGTAAGCAGGCAAAACGCGGCGTTGAGTTCCGCCACTCAACTCGCAATGCTTCAATAATTCGGCGGAAATTGGCGAACTGAGTGTCTTAACACTAGGTTCCTTCTGCCTACTCTGCTATATGCGGGATACAGCGTGAAACTTTGAAGAAACTTGAAAACAGCTTTGCTATCAGAAGACTTTCGGCGAAGTCGCTAAAATTCATTCATATAGGGCCCTTGGGGAAAATAGATAATTTCTTAAAATTTGTAAGGGAATAATTGAACATACAAATTGTATTGTTCATGCAAACAGAGTTGCGAGCTACAACTAGTATGGAAAGAAAAAGAATTTCTTTTGAAAAATAAGCAAACAGAATAATAATAACAATATATACCAAAGGAAACGAAGCAAAAGTGAATAAATCTTGCATTTCAAAGAACTGATTGATCTCACAATGCACTACTAGCCATCTCCATCCATATTTTAATACAATATCAAGATTAAAAATGTTCTCCAAAGACACGGCACGGACCGATATTAAAATGTATGAATGCAATAACAGAAATCAACTGTAAATCGATAGAAGATATTTTCATTATTGTGAATATTATTTAGGTTATTGTGCTCTGTGTGATGTGATTGTGAAACTATTGATACTACGTTATACTGGAACTAGCTTTGAAAGTTCAGACGATATTGGAGTTAGATTGTAGATTGTTGTATGCTACTACTGAAGACCGTCGTGGTGCTGGGACACAACCGCGTGACTGTAAACGCGACAGTTGTGGGTTCGGTACCCACTCGAGGGAATAAAATATTCCATATATATATTTTTTATTTATTTCTTAATATTTGCCCTTCTTTTTGTGAAGAGGAAAATCGCGACGTTGACACAACTCACAATGATGCAGAAAGTAGGAAACTAAATTATCTTATTATCTTAATGGGAACGAAGTAACTTAACACTAAGTTACCAGATTCCCTTGTATGTGCGGTACATAGCGAAATTTAAAAAAAATATTTCACTTCTTATAATTTGAATGAAGACTATTACATTTTTTTTTCATTTAATTACTATCTTTCGTGGCTTTATTTTATTATAATAATTGAACACAAGACTCTCTTTTTCTTCAAGTAGGTTACAGTTGTTCCTTTCTCCTACTAAAAGTGTGACCTGATTGATAACTTTGTTGCTAACAATACCAGCATACAATTGAAACTTAACTGTCTGATAGCTTCACGCTCTATGACTTAATGATAGGAAATAAACATTTAAGTAGTAATAAAAAATGATTCTTACATTTTTCCGACTTAGCTAAGAGGTGCAAGCTCAAATTCCGACACTTTTAAAATTTTAAAAAGTAAAAAAAAGTAAAAGTAATAAAAAAAATTATATGTTTTCTATAATATTTCTATCCTTACTGTAGAATAGTAAATTTTAAAAAGATAAAAAAGAATACTGACTCTACTATTTAAGCTTTAAACGAAATAGTCTGATTGAATTCCCCAATATTTTTATATGACGTTATGGATAAATTAAATTAAATCCCTATACGGTTTTTACCTTTAATAAACTACGGCCTACATGTAGAGCTCTCAATTTTTTTGCAATATATCGTCGC
The DNA here is from genome assembly GCA_013403705.1 of Heliconius hermathena. Taxonomy (NCBI): domain Eukaryota; kingdom Metazoa; phylum Arthropoda; class Insecta; order Lepidoptera; family Nymphalidae; genus Heliconius; species Heliconius hermathena. The sequence continues at coordinate 224,853 of JAAIXJ010000442.1, read as the reverse complement.
ATAAAATTTGGTTACATTACAAATATATGAGATTGGAGCTTTTTGCAATAAATTCATTATTTGGCTAAGAAGCTTTCACGTTTTTTTATGAAAGTAATATGTTTCTATTAATTTAGATCAAAGACTGTTATAACAACCGAGCTTAATCTTAATCGTACTTGAGAACGAAATAAAGTGTCTCTCATACTTAAGATTAAGATAAAGAATTGAGACCATTGTGGTGCAGTGGGAGAACGTCTAACTGTAAATACAGTGAAGGGTTTGAATTTCACTTTGGGGAATGATTATATTTCTTTTCACTTTCTCCGTTCTGGTGGTGATAGAGTTCCGTCACGCAATCAATTANTGTCCCTGCATACAAGACATTTACGATTTGTATTCTTGAGTAGTTGGCGGTGTATGTCGTGGCATACATGAGTTTTCAGGAAAACTAAGCTTTTCAGATTTTTTTTCAAATTTTTCTATAGTCATTTTATGTGTATAAATAACATTTCTGATGACAAAATTCAGGTTTTATAGCATTTTATACTTTGCCAAATTAAGGGTTAACACTAGGTAGTCTCTGCATATCCCGCTATGCGGGAAAAAGCGTGAAGCTGAATCTACTACTATAAAATATATTTTTATGACTTCTCGATAATCATTGACAGAAAACAGTTTTCTCGTAATGGCTCTTGAAACTTTTGCCACAATTCATAACTGTATCTATGACCTAAATCTAAACAAAACTTCCGTCATATTATTACAATATTAATGACTATTACATTATTCTATATTGTATTTCAATAATTTATCCTATATTTTTTTTTGTAATTTTAACACAATTATCATATTTATTAATGTAGACCGGTCGTGGCGCAGGGGCACAAGGTGTGACTGTAAAACCGACTGGTTGTGGGTTTGATCCCCACTCGAGGAGATGAAATATTTACTTAAAATTTATATTTCTATTTTTTCGCTCTAGTGTTGAGGTTAAGCGCAGCGCTGAGTTCTGCCACTCAATACGCAATGTCTCCAGAATTCGGCAGAAAGGGGGGAATAGAGTGTCTTAACACTAGGTTCCCTCTGCCTACCCTGCTGTGTGCGGGATACAGCGTGAAGCTGGTAATTAATATAGATATAGACAAAGAGAACATTATCATTTGTAAATGCCTATTCTCCAAAAAGGATTTCTTACCTGTAATTATCGCGTTCCATATTGGATATGTATCCTCTACGATATTTTCTATTGAAAGGTATTTTATATATTCACGCTGTATCCCCCATATAGTAGAGTCGATAATGTTAAGACACTCCGTTCTACACTCTCCACCCAAACAGTACATGTTGAAATACGGAACTCGACGCCATGATTCGTCTTGTTACCAGAGCGAGGAAATAAATTAATTTATTTTCCCGAATAGGACTAAAACGGAAAATATGGATAGTTAGGACGACATAACTGCTTATGGTTCAGAATTAAATTCACTGTAGTATATATCATTCTTAATCGACACCCATCAACAAGTAGCGTGTGTCACGCGATAACGCTAACGTGAATACGTCTCTATCATATTATATTATTTTTATACGAATATGTAGTGCCATTATATGCGGCGATAAAATATACTGGCAATATATCTGTGCAAGTTTTAACGAGACTAGTTTTCCACTGAGATATATTAACAAACATGTGGAGATACTTTTGCATTTAAAATATCTGTTTATGAAGGTAGCTGCAACTTCTAGTAGCTCTAGTAGAGCAAATTATACGGAATTTTGATGTTTAAAATATATTATCATATTTAATATTAGTGAAGCCAGTCGTACGTCATAGGGGCACAGATGTGCTACTAAACGCGACAAGTTGTGGGTTCGATTTCTATTCGAAGCAATGAAATATTTATTATTTTTATGACCTCGCTCGCTTTCGAGGCAAAAGGCAGCGTTGAGTTTTGGTACTGAATTCATAATGTCTCAAAACTTGGGCTCCAAATGGGAAACGGAATATCTTAACACTAAATTCAATTTGTGTTAATGCGAATACAGCCTAAGATATTTATTTTAAGTACTTTTCTTACTTATCTTAAGTCCAAGAAAAAACTTATTTCAAATCCAGTTCATGCTTATTCGAACAAAATATCATATTTAAACGCAACTGAAAAGCTCTAGTATTTATATAGTCTTACTGCCTAAGTTTTACGAAACTCGTATGCTATTAGCTTATAAGTTAGGAATATTTGCGGCTGTAAAGTTTTACTGGTGCATATTATTATGGCAAGCTAGCTTCTATAGACTTCTATATTTAAAATAAATGGATATCTACTATTAAAATAATATTTCTTCAATGTTTAATATATAATACATGTTCTCTAAAAAATCATTAAACAGTCGATGATAAAACTTTTTTGTCATTTACTTTTAAGAATTGAATGTAGTACGAACGTCACTTAAATCAGTATAAAATTATTGTCTCAGTTCATCCTGGTGTATAACAAACTTGAAAAATAACATCTGATTTCGATTTTGCGTCAAAAAACAAAATAAAACAGATTTTATTAATTAGCCTCACAGCACTGCATAAGCGGGGTAGGCAGAGGGAACTTAATGTCAAAACACTCTATTCCCCACTTTCCGTTCAATTTTTGAGCAATTATTATGGTGTAGTGACGATAAACAATTCCACGATTTGTTTTATTACCAAGGAGAGGATATGAAAATAATTGAGTGGGCATCGAACCCACAACCGTCGCGCATACAGTACTACGCTGTGCTGCTGTTTTACAATGGTCTTACTTTTAATAATTAAATCGACTTATATTAGCAATGAATCGAAAACTTCCATGTACAATCAATTTATTCATGCACTTGTTTCTAATAAGTAGATGCAAACAGTATTTAGGTTACGGTTCGCAGCTGTCATGTAGAGATACGTAGCGACATCGTAGCACCGTAGCGCTGTAGCACCATATCGCTACGGATATTAAATCGCCGTTTAGTTTGCACGTGGTTACAGCTACGGTTTAATTTATAAGTGCTCTTTTTCATACTAAAACTGATAGTTTATTTTATAAATTATTAAATTAAATAAATAAAGAAATCAATGAAAATTATTATATGATAAATTCCTATAATTTTATTACCGAAAGTTAATATTAACAATTTTTTTGCTACATATTAATAGCCACAAATAAAATAGAGCCTAACCACTCTACCTGGTAAAGTATATATCATACATTAAATACTGAGAGCCCAATATTCCAAGTCAATTTTACATTTTATTATACCTACAAATATTTTTACAGTCTATACATATATCAAAATGCATTTATACAAAAATAAATTGAACTTTATACAATTCAGCGATGGAAAGCCCTAGGGAAAGTATTCTTCGTAATAATATTATGCGCTCGTTAAACTTTACTGCCGCTAATCCCACTCGTAAATTGCGGATATATAATACCCTTGTTTTGACTCAGCTTTGAATACCATTGATATTTTATATGATAAAATTGGATGGACGCTTCAAGTTTTGTTTTTTTTGTAGCCTCACGCTGTATGTTTAAATTTTGGTGCATTTTCGTTTTCTCACTCTGGTAACAAGACAAAGCGTGACGTTTCACTAATCAACACATTCTGAGCATTATACAAGATTCCCTCTGTCTAGCCTGTTTTTGCGAGAAAGAGCGAGATTTTTTTTAATGTTTCAATCGTATGATCGAATTGATCGTAGAAATATTTCGTTTGACAATACTGTTAATGCAAACAAATATTTTATTGAATTTATCATAGAAATACATATTCAAATTTACGTTGACCGCAAACAACAAAATATAGGTAGAGTGCTTAATATAATACTAATTATGAAACTTATTTTTCGTTAGAGCAACAACTACTGTGTTAGTGACAACCGCATGAACGTAATTGGGAATAAACCGCCAAAATTAAATTAACATAAATTTAATTTTAAACCTTTTCAATAATACGTTGAATTTGAGCAAATAATTTATAGCGACCGTGAGATGACTAGTGGCGTATGCCATTCTGATTTCCTATTATTGGATTTTGTATGAATATTATTTTAATGAATTGTTATTGTCATTTTATTTCAAATCAATAATGCTGTATATATACATACATATGTATTTGTTTCGAGACGGAAAATGCTTAGTACGCCGAACTTAGCATATAGATTCATACGGAAGTGTATTTGAGCGTTAAGTGAGACTTTCCGAAAATTCTTACAACAATGGAAATAATCCGGGAATTATGATTTACGTAAAGACGTACGTTTTATGATTTACGTAAAGATACGACTCATTTATAATATTAATTATATGAATTACGTATATTAAACAATATGTTATGTCAATGATTTGAAACTTAATTTTTATAGAAAAAGTGTCTTAGCTAATAATAAAATCTACTAATAAACCAATCTTAAGAAAATTACTAAAATTCAGCAGAAACGGGAATAAACGGGTTTTTCTTGCGAGCAATAACAATTTTACAATATGTAGAGTCGAAGAGCTTAGTTAAAGAAATTTTGCCCTCATTTTTTATATCCTTTACAGAATAGACCTATTGCCTACTTCCATTAAACATCGATCATTCTGTATCCTGAAAAATGTGGCCCACTAAAATCGTCAATCTGACATTAACAATCTCCCCGCGTCCACTATCATTCGACATTCGCATCGTCCCGAATTTAGTGTTGTCGCGGATTTACGGCATATAAAATAGTATTTTAAGGCAGAACGAATTCATTGTGTGTGACTATTATATTAGCCTTTATAGAAACCTAATAACATAAAATGTATCATTATACTGCATTATGATTTTTATGTGGAGAACGGAGTGTTTCACTACTAGGTTACACAAGTATGCAGGAAATTACGTGAAAATGCTTTTTTATATTTCCATGCACCATATATTTACTATGTTTTGTCAGTTTTTGCTTGTTTCAGTTTAGCTTTATTGTATTTTCCATCGAACAAATCATTTTGACGATCCGGAAAAAACTATGAAAAAACGTTATAATTTTATTTCAACAAACGTTTTATTATATACGAGACTCGTATAAGTCGATAAATAATTTTCTTCGATTACATGATAATTAAGTATTTGTAATGGATTATTACAGTTTGTGATGATTACAACATTTAATAACGCGTTCGATTCCTGCGTGAAGTATTTTGCTTAATGGCAAAATGCCAAATTTTGTCTTATGTCTACAAGAAAAAATCATATTCAATATATTGTACCTATATATGAGCAATATTGCAATACTCCAATCTCACATAACAATATTTCGGGAATAATGGCCATTGTACTAAAAGACCGCCTTAAGCGAATATCAAACTTAGACATTAATAATGAAATAACGCTCGTTCAAGGCACCACTGGGTCAGAGGATCGTCAATTAGACTTATGTAGGTTATGCAAAGTAGATTTAAGTCACATCAATTTAGTTTCGAGGAGACTGGCTAAAAGTTTCAGAGATTAGAATTAAGAGACCGTATTTTTTCGTAATATTTTTGTGTAATGTTGTAGATGAGAAATATATACATTTTTTTACTTTGATTAATAAACTAGGAAATTCTGAATACCTATATTAATAAAAAAAAAAAAAGTTTTATGGATTTATATATATGTATATATATATATATATATATATATATATATATATATATATATATATATATATATATAAATCCATAAAACTTTTTTTTTTTTTATATATATATATATATATATATATACTGTCGTTGATGCACTATTGATTTTTTTTTATAATCCTTATAGAGACTTCCAGAGAACTGATATTTGCGTTAAGTGAGATTCAAACCTGCTACGCTTACAATAATAAAGTCACAATTTATCCTTCGCAACATTTTCTTACATATTTAACACAAAGAATTTAACTAAATTATTCTCGTTTCTTTTTGAGCTGACAATTATGTAACACACGAGCTACGACTACGCTACGCCGTAGCGCTAATTGCTACGCAACTCGTAGAAGCTCTATGTTCCCGGTAAAGACCTAGGGTTAATTGTTACTGCCTTCGCTTCACCTTAATAGAGTTGCTAACAATTTTAATATCAGCTTTCTCAATTAATATATGTGTGATAATTAGATTTAGTACAATAATTAAATTTAATAATAATATTTTAGTCCATTAATTATAAAAAATATATTTAATATACTTATTATTTTAATAATTGAAAAGAAACGTTAGTAAAATATGAACTGAAACTTTTTAGGTATTCTAAAAACACTATTTTATTTAAAAATACATAATCAAGCTTAAAAATAACAAAAAAAATATTTCCTAAGTCACAGTTTCAGTAATTACTTTGAAAAAAAAAGTCAAAGAGCTTTTACAGTGCATTAAAATGCAGCTAGTCCAGTTCTACTCAAACTTTTCGTAACCGCCGCCGTCGGGATGTTAGCGCAGCGAACTTTTATGGAACAAACATAAAAGAATTGTAGCTGAGCTTTCGTTTTAAGCCTATTTTTATACCTTTTTTATTTTTAAAATAGTGTTTTTTTATAAATATATAGCTTTTAATTTTTTTATAAAAAAAATATAATTTCATATTATATTTAAAAACTCACCAATGATTACTATAAAATCATAAACACATTAAACATTGTCACAGTTGTACAGTTGATAATAATCACTCACTTACTCAACAGAATCATCACATAAAAACTGAAGTTTGCGGCTTTCAGACATTTCGCGCGTCTGTCACGACCGCATACCGCACATCCGACTCGCACCGCAGTCGGCCACCGACTGACGCGGGGCCGCGTTACCCCCACCCATCCCCCTATACCTACCCTTACGTAACTATAACTTGTAGTTTAAAATATAACATTAAAATTGCAGATTTCCACTTAATAAGTAAATGTGTGATCAATAAATGACTCTATCATCTCCCAATATGACCAAAAAATATATATATTTTATTAATAAATAACACACGCATATATAATAATAATAATACAAAATTATCCTATAATTTATTAATAATTCATTGAAATTATTATAAAAATTATTATTAATAGTCTATTTTATTTTCCACAAATGTCCCTGGAATTCTGGGAACTTGGTGCCGCGTAGACTGACGCATGCGCGGCGCGGCCCCGCCCTTCCCGGGGCGAGCTACGAGTGCGCTTGATATTTAAAACTTATCAGGACAAGTCGGGACGGATTGTGAGATAATTGCTTGACACATCGATATTTATAGATATCTAATAAAATATCTAAATTTATTTGAATTTAAAATTAAATAAAGAGATTAATATAAGGTTTTGTTTTCTTATAAAATGTTTTTCAGCAATGTCTTAATATAAAAAAGCAATCCAAAATATTTTTTATTTTTTTTATATCAATCGTTATTTTTTTGGATGCATTGCGTGTTGAGTGGCGGAACTCTATGCCGCACCGTGACTCGACACCAGAGCGAAGAAATGAAGATATAAATTTAAATAAATACTTCATTCCCTCGAGTGGAGATCGAACCCACATCCACTCGCGCTTACAGTCACACGACTGGCCTCTAATTTAAAACAATTGGTAAATATGTAATTCATTTTATTGATATATAANAGAGCGAAGAAATGGAAATATAAATTTAAGTAAATATTTCATCTCCTCGAGTGGGGATCGAACCCACAACCAGTCGGTTTTGCAGTCACACCTCGTGCCGTTGCGCCACGACCGGCCTCATCATAATAATCAGTTAGAGTATATAATAAGTGGTAAGTAATTTACAAAAACCACTGAAGTAATATTAACTCAAGAAGACACTGAAGTAATATTATCCAGACTTGTTCAGAGTGAGGAAAAAATCATTTTCCCAAGTGGGAATTGAAACCACAATCGTCGCGTATATAGTCACACGCTGTTCCGCCACTCAACACACACTGCCTCCAGAATTCGGCGGAAAGTGAGAAACGGAATCTCTTAACATTTGGTTCCCTCTACCTACCCTTACGCGGACTACAGCGTAAAGCTGATTTTAAAACAAACACACAGTCAAATTGATAACCTCCTTTTAGATATCATTTGAAAATACGCAAAAATCATACAAAAATTATATAGCAAAAGCATAACAATAGCTCCAACTATATATATATTTATAATAGATATGGATATAAATTCCAGCAATCCGTTCTGTGCTCGTGATGGCTGACAGGATAATGGATTGACAAGTCAGCGCCCTACATCTGTCATCGGTGGTCGTCGTACAACACTGACAGTATACAAAGTGGACAAAAATTGTTATATTTATTACTAATTTTAATAATTTCTTAACGAATTTTAGGATTTTCTAGGATGTAAAAATTAAAGGGAAATGTCTGGATGAGTTTGCGGTGGTTAGAGGACTGGTTCATTGTTTCCAATCAGGTAAATGTTTATGTTCGATTTTTTTCTAATGCGCTGTTTCGGCGTTAAGTTGTGCCACTTAAAGTGCAATGTCTCAAAAATTCACCTTGAAATGGGGAAATAAATGTCTTAAGAGTCCGTCAGCCTACCCTGCTATGCGGAAACAGGTGTGAAACTGTCTTTATTTGTATTTTCTGACTCCAGTTAAATGAAAGATATTGTGTTTTTAAGCATTCATACATTCGTTCATTCCATACAGTCATACACACATTCACCAGTATAAACATATGAATGTAATCTCGTTCCCACCATATCATTAATACGAGAACCTCCGGCCAAAGTAAATGTGTGTGTATGTGTTCTTAGTCTGTCCATTGAGTATAGCTACAAAATATTAACATAGTAAAAAAACAACATTGTACACTTTAAATCTTAAGCTATTGCGGAACCTAACGCTGCACATAACCAAATCACATTTGAGAATCGACTTTACTATTCTGCTACAAAACATAACACAAATATTGGTTTCAGAACTTGAACTCAGAACTATGGTAAATAAATCATTTTTCCACTACACGTCTGAAGTATAAATTATTTAAAAAAACCATCCAAATGACAACAATGCTAAAAGTATGAAAGCTACAAACTGCTAAAAGCTACATAAATTTAAACGTCGCGTTGTGAAGAGATATTGTACTATTTAATAATTTTTATTCCTCAACCTACTTTTTTGGGGTTTTCAATTCGTTTTGCTGGAAAGGTTTAATATTATATGCAATTTTCTAGTAAGTTTACTATCTGTTTCAGATACAAATTCACTTGAAAAAATATGAGTATTATTTTAGCAATATTTGTAGGCAGGAAAAATGTGAGTATTATTTTAGCAATATTTGTAGACAGGAAAAATATGAGTATTATTTAAAGGCCACGGTTGTGAATTTGATTCCTACTTCAGGGAACGAAAGATTAAATATTTTTATTTCTTTGCTCTAGTAACGAGACAAAGTGCGGCAGTGATTTACGCCACTCAACACGCAATTCCTTGAAAATTCAGCGAAATATAGAGAATGGAAACGTCTTAATAGAAACAGAAGTATCTTAAATGTATATATAAAAAATCAAATCAGCTTCACACTGCATCCCGCACACAGCAGGGTAGGCAGAGGAACCCAATGTTAAGACACTGCGTTCCCCACTTTTGAGTGGCGGAACTCAACGCCGCGCCTTACCTCGACAAGAGAGCAAAAAAATTAAATTTAAATTTAAATAAACTGTGTGACTGTAACACTATGAATGATGGTTTTTATTTTAATTAAATATTTATAATTTCCTCGAGTGGGGATCAAACCTACAACCACTCGCGTTTACAGTCACACTTTGTGCCTCCGCGCCACGACTAGCATCGAAATAAAAGAGTTTAATTAGAGTTAATTAGAGTTTTTTGCTAAGTATAACTTAAATGTCCGATGTTATATTAACCTATAGCAATTAATATAAAGAAAAAAAATATTTCACATAAATAGGTTGAGTTCGATAATTTCCCTTGATAATTATATAAAAATTCTCGTTTAAAGCGAAGCTTGTATGGATTTGACTGATACCGGTAACTCGGTAATAAAGAATGGGTGTGTAAATAAATAGTATACTGAGATCTATGATTTTCACGATTTTTTCACATTTTAAATTAAAGTCTTTAGTCTTATCGCTTCTATCATGTACGCATGTTATACAGGTATAATTATTATTTATAAATTTTTGGAAACTCCTTTTCAATTAAACCCAGCTTCACGCTGTATCCCTCACATGGCAGGGTAGGCTGACGGAACCTATTTGTTAAGACACTCCGTTTCCCAATTTCCAAAAGCGCGGCGTTGAGTTCCGCCACTCAATACGCAATGCCACTAAAATTCGGCTGAAGGTAAAGGATGGAGTGTATTAACACTAGGTTCCACCTGCTTTCTCTGCTATTTGTGAGATACAGCGAGTAGCTGAAAAAAAATATCTATACAAATAATGTTTGCACAAATTTAATCGTGTTGCAGCAGGGCAGTTGCTGCTAACGTTGTGTCAGTTCAGTCTGTACATTTTTTTTTATGAAAAAATATATGCAAAAGTTTAAAATATATTTTGCCTAATCCAATTCCAATAAAATAATACGGGAATAGGGATATTTTACTAGATTACTTTTTACGTACAATATTGAAGTCGTTGTGGCGCAGCGGCACTGCGTCCAACTGTAAACGAGACGATCGTGGGTTTGATTTCCACTCGAGAAATAAATTATATTTAGTATGCCTCTATGGTAACAAGAGAAAAAGCATGTGACGTCTCGAGCATTGGGCGGTGCGTGGGTAACAAAGTGTCTTACCACAATTTCCACTGCTATGTACTCTATAGGGTGTGCATCTAAAACAAATTATATTATAAGAGAAATATAATATTCAAAGCCTTTTCGCCACAAATCAGTCTATGAAACTCTGCATTCATCAAAACTATTTATTCCATTTTTCATTGGTTATTACTTGGTGTAAAAACATTCATTGCAGCGATTGTGACTTTTATGGGCCTATTGATTTAGTTTGGTCTAGATGCTTTCAGACATCGGAGGAAAATATTTCATAGAAAGTCGTGGCGCAGTGACTATGACTATAAGCGCGACCGTTGCGGGTTCTATTCTTATTTGGTGAATGAATTCCCACATTTTAATATCTTAAAAATTATGTGGAAAGTGGAGGGAGTGTAACATGATACTGGGTTCCTTCTACCAACAGTATGCAGTATACAATGTGAAAACTTAATTTTTTTTTTTTTTTTCAAGATTTTTTATTTATATAAAATCAATAAACTATTTTCATTTACTATGTTCAAAAAATAATTGAGTATGAAATATGAATAATGGTCCAAAGCTTTATATGCCATCAGAGACTTTTATATCCCGTCAATATAGTTATAATATTTTTCAGAAATCTCGATAGGCAGAGAGAGTCAAGTACCAAGACACTTCGCGCTCTACTTTCCCAAATTTGATACATTTTAACTTAATTCAACTCTTGTTAACAGGGAAATGAGATCGTCGAGTGGGAATTGAAGCCAAAACTATGACGTTAATACGTTCTGACGCTGCCATTGCAATATAGTGGAAAACATTACTTATTGTATCTAAAAAAAAGTTGAAATCATTACAGGAACGCTACACTCGTTAGGCTTCGTTAGGACTCGCTCTCCGCCGTATATTTACTCTCAGAGGTCATCCATGCACCCTTGAAGCGACAATGTAGGCTTTAATTCATTTCAAATTCTTTCTTAGAGGCCCGTGCAAAAATTAAATACCATTTTTATAAACATTTTTTTTTTATTTTTGCTAAAAATAGTTACTAGAATACTTATATAGAGTAATACTTATTTAGAAAATATATAAAAAATTGAACGTAGCGAGACTCGAACCCGCGCCTCCTGGACCAGCTCTGACCACTAAGCCATACGTTCTCATCCAGCTACGTCAAAATTTTTATACACTTGTTACAACTTATTTATGTCATTAGCATCTCTGTATGGAGATTTTTACAAATTTCTGCTACCCAAAGATAATTACTAAGAGTTATCGCCTGGCAAGAGAGAATGCTATTTATTAAATATTTTAACTTTTTTTAAAGTAGGAAAGAAGTCCTAAGTGTGGAATAACACTTTAAAAAAAATATTAAAAACGATTATTAGACTTCTAAATCAGATATTTTTATAAATCCTCAATAACAACTTAAAGAAGATTAACTTAATAAATATTCCTGATTCTTTTAATATTCATTAAGTTATATTTTGGATTAAAAAAATATCTGCTTTAGAATTCTTACCTGTTATATATTATACAATATTTAATATGAGATAAAGGTAGACAGTACACTGTATTTATTTTATTAATATTAGCAAGATAAACAGAGAAAAACTAAAAACTTACGCCTGTTTGAGATATTGCATGTTAAATTACGTAACTCAACGGCTTACTTTATCTTGTTAGGAAAACGGGGAAGTAAAAATAGTTCATGCCTCGAAGTGGAAATTTATCCCCACTTAGAAAACAACATATATATCTTATTAAGTTATGAATTCAATGTTTTTTGAGAAAATATAATAATTTAAAATATATAAGCCTTATCTCGAATTATTTAGTGTGACCACCAAAAAGTCACTACACACAGGAAATCTCGACTTTTTATATGTTCTCTAAAAAGTACTTGGAAAAAGCAAAAAAGCGACGTTGGATTCTGTCACTTCGCAATCAATGTTCCTAAATGGTCATAAAGTGCTAGATTTTATTATCTAAGAAATTTAGCTCAATATCAGAGCATCCTATTTCAGAAAAGAATCTTATTTTTTTATGTTTATTATAAGCTTCACGCTGTACGCCCGCAAATATCAGTGTAGGGGGAAACCTAGTGTTGGTGTTGGTGGGTGGAAGAACCACCTCGCTTTATCTTGTTACCAGCGAGTAAAAAAAACTCCATTCCCTCGACTGGGAATCATTCCCACAACCGAAGCTAAACACAGCGGTGCGACAGCTTCGACATCCAGCTAGATTTTATGTACCATTAAATATTTGACACTACCAGTAGAAACGTAAAATAATCATTACAGATACAAAATATGAAAATATTATACGGAATCATTTGCGTAGACTTGACTCGTGTTTACTTCTATTTCCTTTTTTATGAACCTCCTGTGTCTCGTTTTATATAATGCGAGTTTCGCTGATTTGCCAGGTAATTTTTTTGGCTTTCAAAAAATCCTTTTTGCGTTGTCTTTAAATAAATACAGTTATTATTAAGGTAATTATAGTATAATTAGATGTTATTATAGCAGCTAACAGAAACAGACTGTAAACAAGATGGTAATGTGTTTTATTCCCACTCAAGGTGAAACCTACTATAATAAGTTCTTTGATTTCACGATTATTACACATTTTAAATGAAACTAATTTAACCGGATTAATCGCGTATTTATGCAAAGTGTTCGAAACGTCGGGTTTCCAAAAATGTATAATCTTAAATATACGCGATTAATCCGGTTAAAATAGTTTAATTTGAAACCTACATATATAATTTTTCTTTTTTAGCTACATGTTGTAACCTGCATATAGCGTAGGTGCATATAAACATGGAGGTTGGTGGAATTTACAGCAGAGTTTTGTCTTATTACCAGAACTAGAAAATGAAAATAATATATTACCTCGAGTGGGAATTAAACCTAGAACTGTGGCGTTTACTGTCAAACGCTGTTTTGCTGCGCCACGACGGCCTCAATTGATTGTTATTTCGCTGTATCTACGTGAAATATACCCTATAATTTTTCCACTCCACATTTAATATCTCATAAATAGGCAGAAACAAATTTAAAATATTAGAATACTAGAAAGTTATACGGTGCTTGCGTGGAGAACGCAGTGTTAAGTGTAAGTTCCCTCTGCCAAGCCTACTATTCAAAAATTGGGCGGAAAATAGGAAACAGACTGGCTTAAAACTAGGATCCCTCTTCCCACCAAAAAAAAACCTTCCCTGAGACTAGCAAAAAATTTATTCATCACTAAAACCCAAATCGATCTCTAATAACGAATAGCACTTTCAAATTGTGAACGTTCTGCGTCGGGTCAGGTGTCTGCTCTGACTTTCATTTCCGGTCTATTGGTACCGCCCAGAATAGTCACCCTAGTCTATTAATTTTTATATATTTTTAATGAAAAATAATATATACTCAGGTATATATTAAATTATAAAATCATCTACATTATAATTGAGACCATCGTGGCATGCATTGAAAACGTGACGGCTGTTGGTTCGCATCCCACTTGGGGAACTAACTATTTAATATTTTCATTCCTCAGCTCAATACGAGGTATTACCTCTTCAATTCGTCGGACTAGAAAACTCAATTCAATACTTTATCAGTGCAATTAATTTCGCCACCTTAGTTAAGTTAAAGCACGGCGTTCAGTTCCGCCACTCAACTCGACATATCTCTGCAATTGGGTGGAAAACTAGAATCGAAGATGTGTTCCTTCACCCTCACACTGATGCTTCTCTTTGTTTGACCTATGTATAAGCCACAGTCACAATCTAGTTTGTATACACCTGCATCGGTGTGAGGGTGAAGGAACACATCTCCGATATCAAGAATGGGCATGTATCGAAGTCAGCTGTGTGTGAGTATACTGTGGATAGACCCAGCCACTACATTAGGTTTGATAAACCCCAAATTCTCGCTAAGGAAAACAGATTCCTAGAATGATCCGCGAGGCTATTGAAATACAAAAACATCCTAATTTCAATAGAGAGGATGGCTGGAAACTTTCTACCACCTGGGACC